>VUQS01031503.1:3564-14867 GCA_015108495.1 Heterochromis multidens | reverse complement strand
GAGTAGCGGCTCTACTCTGAGCCCCTCCCGGATGGCTGAGCTCCTCACCCTATCTCTAAGGGAGAGGCCAGCCACCCGTCGGAGAAAGCTCATTTCCGCCGCTTGTATCCGCGATCTCGTTCTTTCGGTCACTACCCAGAGCTCGTGACCATAGGTGAGGGTAGGGACGTAGATCGACCGGTAAATTGAGAGCTTCGCTTTTATGCTCAGCTCCCTCTTCACCACGACGGACCGGTACAGCGTCCGCATCACTGCAGCCGCAGCCCCGATCCGTCTGTCAATCTCCCGCTCCCTTCTCCCCTCACTCGTGAACAAGACCCCGAGATACTTAAACTCCTCCACTTGGGGCAATGACTCGTCCCTGTATCACACTCTAAATATGAAATTGTTGTTCGTGCATTTATTTAATCTCACTTGGATTATTGTAATTCCTTGTTCACTTGTCCCAACAAAACCTATTTGGAAAGTCTGCAAGTTGTTCAGAACGCAAGTGCGAGGCTTCTAACTCTTCTGAGTAGTCTCATGTCACACTCCTTGCTAAATCAACTTCAGAGTCCATTTTAAGATTCTGGTTTTGACTTTACAGTTCAGCATGGGCAAGCACTGGCTTCCTCATCAGTAACCTTTTACATCCATACATCCCCAGCAGGTTCCTGAGGTCTTGTGATCAGGGCCTGCTGACTGTGCATCATACAAGGCTGAGACTGAAAGGAGACAGCACTTTTCCCACAGTGGGCCCCAGACTCTAGAACTCTCCTTCATTGAGCTTTAGATCTGTGGACTAAAAACTCATCTTTTTAAACTTGCTTTTGGGAAACTTTTTGTTCTTATTTTTTTAAATTGATGTTTTTGTTTTTACCATTTTTGTTGTGAAGCACTTTGTCACATTTATCTTGAAAGGTGCTATAAATAAAATTTGACTTACTTTTACTTACAAACAGTCATATCTGAATAACAGTGCAGCGTCTAAAGGGAACAGCTCCACTTTTGAATCACATGTGGTGTTATGCTTGACTGGAGAAATGACTGAACTTACTAAACCGACCAGCTGGGTCAAACGCAGCCCGACAGAAAGGTCACTGCAGCCTTCAAATTTCCTAGATTAGTGACAATAAAAGGTTGTAAAACACTTTGAGCTGCATTTTTGAGTTTGAAAGGTGAAACATGAATACAGACATTGATAATACATTACAACAGAAACGTGGTTTAGCAGAGAATTATGAATTTGAACTATTTTGGTAATTAGTTAAAGTTTTTAATTCCAGATCCTTTTTCTAAATGTGAAAATTAGTTACAGTCCATTATTTTTGATTTAAAAAAAGCCTTTTCATTATGATTGTTTCATCTGTCAGACAATTAAATGTGTTATATAATTACAAGACTGTTAAAAGTTTACCACTTTGGGTGGCAAAAAAACAGGAGTAAAACACAGTGTTGTTAACAAGCTCTTTGGTATCCTTCAATTCCTGTCATTGCCACTGCAGCCTCTAATTTTAAGTCTCTTGGTGACGTAAAGTGGGGCTTAGGTATGACAGAGTCTGTTACTGCACAGCACCTAAATTTAGACATAGGATTTGTGAAGATCTTTCTGTCACTGAAATTTCAGAAAATACTTCATAAATATTCACTGGGTTGGAGTTTTACAGTGGGGGAAATAACTATTTAATCCCCTGCTGAATTTGTAAGTTTGCTCACTTATAAAGAAATTAACAGTCTCTAATTTCTGTGGTAGTTTTACTTTAATGGAGAGAGACAGAATATCAACTAAAAAGTAAGGGATCAAATACTTATTTCACTCAATGACATGCAAATCAATCTATAACTTTTATGTAATGTGTTTTTGGTTGATTTCTCTCTCTCCTTTAAAATTAAACTACCATAAAAATTAGAAACTGTTCATTTCTTTGTGAGTGAGCAAACATACAAATTCAGCAGGGGATCAAATAATGATTTCCCCCCACTGTATGTTGCTGCCAAAAACTCTTTAAAATAGAATAGGAGAATAAAATTCTTTAACAGACAATTTTAATGCATCAAATGAAACATGTGCAGCATGCTACGAGAAAGGTGATGCAATATAGGTATTACTTTAGGGGAAATTAACGGGAAAATAAAGGGGGCTGTGAACCTGAAATATAGCTAAAGGTAAGGCAACTCCGTATTTAGGCAGCAGTGAAAACAGACAGTGGGTGGTGATGGAAATAACACAGGAAGTAAACTGTGTGGTGAGAATAACTGAGAGATGTGGGCTCAACATAAAATAAAGAATATTAAAAAATATAAATTTACATCTTTAACTGTTAAAAAAACCCACAAAAACCAACAATAACAACAACAATGCAGAATTATTGTCGTGTTTGTCATTAACATTAAGATCCACTCACAGGAATTTCTTATTGCCTGTAACAGACATGATGTCATAAAGAGCAGAACAACAACAGGAAAGATGAACTTTCACACGTCGTTGGTGTGGTGCTTCTGAAGAAAGGGACAAGGCCACAAGAAAGATTCAAAGTAGCTGATTGATTAAATAAATACAAAAGAAAAAAATGTAATCAAAACTCTGATTTTCCTTCCTGACCTTTTATTGGAAGTGATGCGCATAATGCAGATATAATTAGAGGCCTGGAGAGTAAGAGAAATCATCATAAGGACAAAGAGACTCAGAACCTGAGGGAAGGTGTAACCATAATTTGTTAATTGTTTGGCTAAAATTATTCATAAAAGAAAATAGCATAATCAGCAAAATAGTGTTTTGGCTGCTTTAACACAGGAACTTTCCAGCTTTAAAGACTGATAAAATATGTCTCATCTTATCAGCTACCTGTTTTATATTACTGAGGTAATGTTGTGGGCCTGCATGCTCTGTGATGCCAATAAAACAATTTCACAGGAGATAAGCAGTCAGGCACACGTGTGTTTTTACATAAACTCTGCAAAAATACATGTGTGAACACAAAGATAACATGCAGCCTCACCGCAGGACACAGTTCAGCTGTTTCTCCACTGATTTCAGACTACTGACTGGACTAATGCATTTCCCTTCTCATTTAAAAGGGTTTATCAATGACAATTTCCATGTAATCTAAGGCTTTGTTACAGAAGAGCTATATGCAACCCGGCAGACACACAGCGAGCTTAGAGTTGTTTTCACTGGGGTCTGCTTGGAGAATGCATGCACAGTTGCTGCCCTTGCAGTGTAATCGCAAACTGGACGATACAGGGATGTCTGCATGAAGCCTCACTTTCAAATTTATGTCAACCTGCCCCAAATGGACTCCCACATACTCGCAGATGTTGAAGGCTTCGATCTTTGAGTGTTCTACACACCCTACAATGCTACCTGGGTGGCAAAAATGTCTCACACAGAATCACTTTAAATTTTAGTTGCTCTTTTTAATTTTTTTTGAAAATAGAAACTCCATATTACATTTGGCTGCTTAACAAAAGGAGCTACATCATGAAAATCAAGGCATTGTTTTCCTTGCCAAGGCTGGTGTTATTTTTCTCCATTAGCTATGAATGTAAAGATGGGCGTGACTGGACTGGTGACACTGCTGAGTGAACTGAGGTAGGTCAGAAATGAAGGACAGGTCAGACTGATTTCAGCTGTTTTCACAAAGAGAAACTCTTTGAATGGATGATATCATGCTGACAGTCCAAAGCCTGATTCATGTTGGTGTCAGGAGTCAACCTGAGAAAAAACTGCATACACTTTGTTAGGTTTCCCATTTGCTGACTTAAACACTAATGAAAATTTGAAGACCAAATGCAATCTGAAACTTCACTGACAGTGCTAGTGTCTGACTGATGCAGGTAGCTTTAGCTGTGAGATATTAGAAAGGATTTTGCCAAGAGTGCCAAATAAAACAGTTTTTGGCACAGTGCATTAAAGTCACACCCCCTGCTGACCCCCTGATGTCATCTTCAACTCTAAACTCAAGGCAAAAGCAAGGATCTGGAGTGAGCAAGGTAGCACTTTTTGATTTAAGTAGGGATTATATTTTCCACGTCTGTGAGTCCGCTTGGGTCCCAGTGATGTAAATTTCATCATCAGATGGGTAGTGCGAGGGTCCATTTGGATGTCCATGTGCCTGCCTGTTTTTTGTGATCATGCGGACTCGTCTGCAGACAATTTACATTACAATGCACCAACTACGCATGCGCCCCGGCAGCGGACTTCAAGCAGACTCCAGCACTCCATGTACGTGTCTGCAACAGACTATAATCCAGGCTTAATAGACACGCCTAAAGATGAAAGGTCAAGGGTCCAAAAAGCTGCCGTGGAAGAACTGAAAATGGATGAGCAAAAACAACTGAAACCCAACACTTAAGAGTTAATATATAAAGCCAAAGAAATGGCTCAGGTCTCTTTATTTCAGCTTTTAGCCATCAAATTTCTTTCAACAGCTACAGAAAGATTTCCATCCATGCTCAGCTCAGCAATGCTGAAAGAGGAAGAAAGGTGTGCCAAAGACTGACATCACTGATGAGGTAATCCCCGAACCTGTGATCAGCTGACAGAACAAGAGAACAAGAACAAGAGAATTGAGGTAAGGTGGTGTGTGCATGCAAGTGTGCACCACAATGTTCCTGAATGGAAGCCTAGTAATAATAATTCAGGTGAGATGGTCTGACAAAGGTTATATGTGCCAGCCAGGTGTTAGCGTGTGTTTGTGTGTGTGTAAGTAACAAACAGGTGGCTCAGTCTGTCATTAAGGGCTGAGTCACTGTGTTAGATACACACACACACACACACACACACACACACACGCACACACACACACACACAGAGTGTGTTTGAAGGAAAAAGGGGGATTTCCAGACGGAACAGGCAGGAGATCGCCTGAGGTTTCACTCTGTCTCACACCTAATCAGAGCCGATAAAAGACTTTTGTTCTCTTTTTTTTTTCCGGTTTGTTCTTCACTCTAGTCTCTCCTCCATTTCTGTTTCCTTCTTTTTCCTGTCCTCTCAGAGATCAAAATCGTTCAATTATTCTTGCACAGACTTGGAAACTTCAGAGAGTTTATAAACGCAGTGGCTCCTGAGGAAAATCCAGGCAGTGTTAGAAGACCAACAAATTTCATATCTCCATATCTGGCCGATAATTTCAAGGTTCTCAGCTGCATTAAACTGCGACTTCTCTGACACCACAGGATAGCTACGCCGCCTGTCTATTTTTGTGGCACCTTTTGCTGTATTCTGCATGCGCCGCCATTACAATTTTGACCTTTCTGTTTGTAACTGATCATGTTCACAAAGGAGCAATTACACTCTTGACTGTTTTACAATGTACAGCAGTGCAAACAAAAAAAAACTATTTAGGTTTCTTCACACCTTTTGTTCACAGGCACGTTTTCATATGAGCGCCTGGTTGTTACTGTAAGCTGAAACTTCTATCTCCAGTAGTGCTCACACTTTACGAAGAAACCACAGAGTTACATCAAATAATAACTAAATAAATTATCTTATAGTTTCATTTCTCTGAAAGTTCCCCCCCCCACACACAATCATGACTTCAGTCAGACGTGTGTGAGCAGTTTGCATTTCTCCTCTCTCTTTGTAAAATTAAAGAGAACCTATTCTGCTAATTTCTAGCTCCATATTTTAATTCTTGAACTTCACTGGAGTAACGCTGCATGATTCACAGTTCAAAATATTGCCTATTTATCTTGTGCTGGACTTGGTGCAGCCCCTCAGTTCAGCCTCTGTTTGAAACAAGCCATTTTAGCTCTTCTCCGTTAAAGTCAACTTTCTTCTGATTGGCTACGCCTAACAAACAGAAGGCCGGAACAGCAGGTGGGTGGAGTTTCTGGAGTCTGCATCCCTGAAATGACCATATGAGGGTTACCTGTTCTCACTGACTCCATACAGAGCCAAGCGTTAAGTGTTAACAGCAGTCTGAAGCCTGAGCTCTGGGCTCAGAGGGATTACATGGACCTTACTTAAGATGTTGGTCATTTTTAATGTGAGTATCCACCATTTCAGGGCAGGGCTGCACAAGAAGAAAAGCCACTGTAACATTTCATAAAGTTGATAATCCTCATAGAGTGTTTAAAATAAAAAGGAAATTCCCAGTAATGTGCATACTTTTGAGGAGCTTGATGAGTCATCCTTTAGGAAGCACATTCAACAAACATGGCCAGTAGTTGTGATATCTCGCATTAAAGCAAAATGTCGCACAAACCATCTGTGCCACCCTTCAGGCCCTGCCTCAGGCAGGTCAAAAATCCTATAGTGTTTAAATGCCAGGGTGTGTTTGTTTGTGCTTTCCAAACAGAGTTGAGTGTGTGTTTGTATGTGCAGTGCTTGCTAAGGAGAACCTTGTGTGTGCTGCTGCAATGGTTTGTGCGATTGTCACCCTAATTGTTTCCATCTTTGTGTGTGAGTGTGTGTGTATGTGTGCGTGTGTGGCTGGCTGTCCCTTCAGAAGAACAGGCCACTTCAGAGCAGCCATGAGACCGCCACAGGCTGACAGAGCTGATGCTGCCACTTCACACACGGAGTGCGTGCCTGTCTCTTTCTATGTGTGTCCATGTTCAAGAGGAGAGGGGAGCCAAAAAAAATATTGTGTGTGTGCATATGAAAGGGAGGGAGGGCGCAGAAATATTACTACATTAAATCTGTAATATTGCATTTCTTGTGTGTGCTTCTGGTGAAATGACACACGTGTGTGTGTGTGTGTGTGTGTGTGTGTGTGTGTGTGTGTGCTGCATCCGTGCAGATGTGATAAATGATGTGTCAACAGCACAAACAGATCACAGTGTGTCTGTCGACCAGGATTTCAGCAACTATTCGGCAGATGTCTTGAGAATGTCTGTGTTTATTTGTGCTTGTACATGTGTAGAGAGACTTTTAAAATCTAACTCAGCTCCAAAGTAACTGCGTCTGCATGTGGAAGCCTCCACTATGAGTGTGTGTATGTGTGTTCTCACCTGTCTTCTGGCTCATGTCTGTGGGCAGGTGTGGAGGACTCGGGCTGAAGTGATCGTTGCTGTAGGGCAGGAGGGACGTCAGCGGGTGCATCCCGTGAGACTGCTGTACCACCGAGACTTTGTTAGACTGTTGACGAGACAAGAACAGCAGCAGCAACATAAATTAATTTAAATAAAAGAAGAATGTCCTTCAAGAAGAAAATATTGACTCGTTAGAATTGGACAAACTCTGTTTTTGCCTTATATACTGTATTTTCATTTGTGTTTCAATAAATCACTGCACCTATTTCACATTTTCCCCGCAAAATATAAAGACTTTTGCACAATAATGCAAGTGACAGACATAAATAAGACCCAGGCTTATTTATATATAATCAAGGATACAGCCTATTGAAAATTAAAAAAAATCACTATTTATATAAGTTTGGCAAAACCAAACGTATCTTAATTTGATCACAAACTCAACAAAGATATTAAAATATAATGTCTGCAAACTGCATTTCGAGATTTTAAGATTCAGAATCAGTCATTCAGCCAAACACTGCTGAGCACGATCAAAGAGCATTGCAATTACATGTGTTTTCCTTTCATTCATTTGCTTAAAAAAGAAATAACAAGATGCATCCAAACATGAAAAGATTTATAAAAACCTGTCTTCTTCTTCTAAATGATTCACTGATGGAAGTTTATACAGATGCACAGACGATGCAAATGTTAAGTGTCTCCAAATTTTTTGCATTTATCTGCACTTATGCACGTACAGACGCACGCGTACAAGGCTGAAAGAAAGGAAGAAAGCTGGACATTTTAAACACGGTTTGGAACAAAACAGATGGGCCGTACTTCGCTCACATTGGTTTTCAGTGGAGCAGGGAGGAGGAGGAGGACTATTTGATCGATAAGTCTTTGATGATCAAGTGAGGCTGCGTGCGAGCTTGTTTGCTTTCATGTCTCTGTTTACAAATGGCTTTCAATAACTTACGTGAAATCCAGTTATTACTAATGCTCACAGCATGCTAGCTGACATACGATATGTCACAGCGGTTTGCAAAGTTGGAGACAGCTAACCAGGCGGCCTTGGACAGAATTTCACTGCATTCATTTGAACCAGGCCCTCTGTGGACTGGGTACTGGTATTGCTTTCTCAAGAAGTACAAATATGTGTCGTTCTGTGCGAGTATCACAGTGTGTTTGGGAGCAGGTGGATTTGTGTAAATGTGTGTGACTACAGGTTCTGTTAGGTGTTTGAATTCTCAGAAGAGGCACTCATTGTCCTGTGCATGAATTTTATTTTGGATACTGAGATGCGTCGGTCCATTTGCATGAGTGTCCGCGTATGTGAAGTGTGTAACATCAGCACTACAGACAGCCAGATCTGCTGCTGCTTGCTGGACCCCCTGCTGAGTTACAAAGTGAGCACCTTATCATTTAAAGGCAGAGCTTCCACACTGCTACACTGCACATTTACACACACTTTCAACAGCTCCTTTCCTATCAATCAGCATCTTAAAGACTCACTGACCACATGCGTGCATGCGCACACACACATATAGAAACGGACCCTCATGTGTATGCTACACGACCAGCAGTGGAGCTCAGATCAAACTGCTACACCCCTTTTAATGTCATGAAAACAAAACGTGCTGCTTCTGTACTGAAGAGCTGAAGGGAGGGAGGTGTGAGGATTGGGGGGGAAGAGGTGCAGAGGAGCAGGAAGGGTGGAAGGAGGGTGAAAGGTGGTGATCATATGGTCTGAATTCATAATGATCTGAAGAAACACTGAGATGGAGGAGAAGCCCTGTGGTTTAAGGATTTGACAAAATGCCTCTTTCATCACCTTAGAGGATGAGAACGGCAACAGAATGATCTCAGAAGACCGACATTACAGTAGACAAGCATTAAACACTGAGTAGGTTTTAAGGTCATGATCTGACAGACCATTATTTTATCAATGAAAATGGGCAGAGGAGCTGTATCTGTTTGTTGGTTTGTTTGCAAACCAACTCATGTCATGTGGTTAATCATGTGTGGTGGAAGATAGAAGGGAAGGCATAGATACAAAAGTTGCTTATAATGCATGGCAAGCAGATTTGTTTTTATTTAATGTGGCTGGGCAGCCCTTAAAATGATGCCTTCTATTTGAAAACTTGATCATTCTTTTGAATAAAGATACACATTTCACTTATTTTTCCCCATCTCTAAATGCTGAAAGTCACCATCAAGACATTCTACTTCTTGGAGTCAGATTTTATCAACAGTCTGTCTCTTAGTGACACTGCTGCTGCTTTGATGGCTTTTTAATTTCCAGAAACACCAATCAGCCGCAACCAATCAAACCACCTGCCTACTATGGGATAGATTGGGACTGTCCTGCAGGTTGCAGAGTGGGGTCTGTGTGGCGAATCCTCCGGGCTGGGATTTGAAGAGCTAGATGGCCATGTCAGCGCGTATGGCTTTTTGTTGCTGTTTCTGAGTACCGATGCAACGATCGACCGGCCAGAGACCGGAATCGGATGATTTCCACTGTTCTCAGCCCGCACCGGTCAGCCTCCCATACGTCCGATTACCAGTCGGTTTCATGGATGCGCAACACGCGCACTGCAATGCAGGCAAATAGTCGCGAAAACGCTCACAGCCACAGACTTATATGCCATTAGCATGGAAACTCCTCACTGTGAGTGAAGATACAAAGTCTGCCAAAGAAAACCGCAGGGGGAACCACCACGACAATCTTCGTAACAACAAACCTAATCAGGCACTTAAATCACCCTCAACCTCCTTAGCTAAAGCTAACGCTATTCAGACCTCAGAGGCAGCCCCAACCAGCAGCCTCGGTATGAGCAAAGGACCAAAGCAGTTACAAAGATAATTATGGAGACAAGTGAAAAAAAAAGAAAAGGGTTAATGTCCCGTTGTCTGGAAACATTATAAACATACTGGAAAATGATGTAAGTACCTGACATTTGTTTTGTTCTATAAATCCGCTGCAGCTGCTTTAGTTTGGTAAGGTAAAATATGTCAGGTAAAGGTGGGTGTACAGCAGCTCATTTTCAGTTAATTATATGCACCTCTTTCCAGTAACAGAGCACTTTACTTTCAGTTGTTTCAGTGGGAGAAGAAGCTGTAACTTATTGTAGTTTGGAGGAAATTGTAAAGTTTAATAATTTCTTTGACTATGAAAATAATATTTTGCTTTAAAGAAAAGTTGATTTTTGTTTGTATATGCTATCAGTTATAGATAAGATAAGAAAACTGCTATCGGTGCATCTCTGTTTCTGAGCAGGAAGTGAAGTGAAGTGGCAGGGCGCATTGTCCTTTAAGGACTGAGCATCAGAGGCTACATGTCAGACGAATGCTGGGACTCAAGGTTTCCAAGCAAAACTTGGCATTATAATAAGATGGTCAATGTTCTTCGATGTTGCCTCTCTATGAACTTATTGTTGTGGTCGATCTGCATAAATCGTCTTTTTTTTATCACCACCTGATATGACACAAATCATGCAAACTTTTTTAATGAGTGACACACAACTCTCTCCAGGGAAAAGGAAACAATGCTTTTTTTTTTTTTTCATATTCAGCAGTATCACTGACATTTTGTAGGAAAATCCCCAAATGGTCCAGTTGGCACCAGCAGTGACTGCCATAAGAATGCACTGTGTATAAAGTAGAGGTTCTCAAACTGTAGTGGGTATAGAACTACTGCCTGGATGACCTAGTGGAAAAATATGGAGTGTTGTTGAATAAATATGATTTATGCAGGGAAAATAAACAAGAGTTTGCTAAAATATCATGCTGATCTTTTTTTTTTTTATTACTAAAATTCAGTTTGAGTCCTTTTTATTCATAATGGTTGATATGAATTGTGGGGTTAGATGAGGCCTTTGATTGGGGGGAATACTAGAAAAAGTTTCAGAACTGGTATAGCTGGTAAAAAGGTTACATGACATTAAAAACTTTGCCTGTAATAGGAGTCAAAAACCACAAGTAAGGCAATGAATGTTCATGACACAAATGTGACGAGCGCCAACAAACCCCTACATGAATCTTCATGTTACAGAAAAAGACTGCCTGCATGCAGATTGGGAAAGAAATGCAGTGGTAAAAACATCAGAATTCAGCAAGTGTGAATTTTCTGCAAACAAATCACACTCACATGCAGTTCATGTACAGACACATACACACATCTTCTGTTTCTCGGCAGATTCTGCACATATGGGTGAAAATGCACACACACACACACACACACACACACACACACACACACACACACACACACACACACACACCCGCGCGCTTCCACTGCTTCACATAATCCTGCTAAGACATTAACATTTCATGGACGACACTGAAGTTTGTCAACTGGATCT
>VUQS01031501.1:7329-25974 GCA_015108495.1 Heterochromis multidens | reverse complement strand
GTTCTTTTTTTTTTTTTGATATAAAAAAAAAAAAAAAAAAAAAAAAAAAAAAAACACCTTTCTTGAACCTCAAAAGCTTCAGAATAAAACCGATGTTTCCACTGCCGGGTCTCTGTAAAAGTACTTTTATGTAAATTCCTGTAAAACTTTTCAAATTTGACTGAAGCTACCAGCAGAACAAAATAAATGCTGTGACTTTATGTCCAAAACATCTTTGTACTGTTTTGAAGTGATATCAGTTGAAGTTGAACTGAGGGGGGGGGCTGTACTTTCATGTAATACCACTTTTTACCACAAGATGGTGCAGTGAGTCAGCATAACCTTTATTTAACCAGGCAAGTCATTAAGAACAAATTCTTATTTACAACAAAGGCCCACAGGAGTCAAAGCTTCTAGTGAAAATAGTGAAATGAATAAAAAAGAAAAAACAAACAGAAACACACATCTGAAAACACACCTGCTGGTAAAACGCTGCCCCCTGGTGGTGAAGTTCTAGTTATGTTTAGCAGAGGGTCATTACAAAAAGCACCTTTACAGGTGCTTTTTGTAAGACTGTTAGTTTAAAACACTAATAAAAGTTATCAGCATTACGTAAAGAAGTAAGGGCTACGACGTTATGTTTGTATAGCTGAGTTTTCAGCATCACACCTTTAAAAAAACAAAATAAAATTTATAAAGCTGAAATCATCAGATCAGAATGATGAGGGCTGAATTGATCAAACCACTTACAGTGAAGTGTTGGACTTAAAAATGGACCTACCAGAAGCCCCACCCACCTGCTGTTTTTGAGGGGGAACCAATCATTTATAGTAAGTTAAAGTCTCTTAAATTTAAGAGAAAAGCTGCTCAAGAGCAGATTCATCATGATGCCAGTGAGAAAACAATACTATATGCATAAAATATAAAAAGTATGTTGTCTGGATTTTGTACTTTGTGTTTCTATTTCTGCTGATTTCCATCTATTTCCTTCCTGTCGATCTAATTATGCATTATAACTATATTACACTGATTAAGGATGTCAGACAGTTATATTTTTGGCAGAAAAGACGTCACTGAGTAAAATGAGATGATTTTAAAGAATAAAAAGTACAGCTGCTCTATCTAAACATGTTCTACTGTTCAGACGCTGAACTCTTTTACACCTCTAAGAGCATTTTTAGGGTAATTACATGTACAAGAGAGTAGTTTGAGAAATAGAGGCCTGAATTTTAATCAACATCATCTATCTCTACTCTAAATGCTGCTTTAAAGAGCAACTTTTCACTGACAGAATTTAAAAAAAGTCTCAGTAAGGCCAGCAGAAATGTTTGAGTCCAGCTTTTAAAAGTGAGGCTGTTGGACATTTAATTTACGATAAATGGAGCCTCTTTTCATTAACAGCAGGTTAAAGCCCAAACAGTGATTCGACTGTGTGTGACGGTTAAACAGAAGCTGACAAAACAGAGTCTGATTAGTTATCAGTGTTCGTTTTCCTCCCCTGAGCCTCAGTCAAAAATAAAGCTTTGTTCCTCCTTAAAACCTCCCAGAGTTCCTCTCCGGGGACACAAAACGTTCAAACTGTTAAAAAGCTTGAAGGACGCGGGGCAGGACTGAGCCGTGAGACGGGATTTTACTGGTGAACGGGCTCCACGCTGGTCTGATGTCACTCAGCCGCAGAAACAAAAACCGCTGAACGCCGGTCAATCTGCACGTCGCTCGCAGCAGCATCTCTCCTCCTCTCCTTCATATAGAAAATATAACACTATATTTTACAAGAGGACTAAGAGAACAGAACATCTATTATCTTACAAGAAACAGGCAGAGTATGTACAGCAAACGTGAACCCGCCGGCACGAGACGGACGAGAGAAAGCGAAACACTTTGGATCCAAAACAGTGACGTGGAGAAGCAGCTGGCTACAGATTCAGAGTCTGTATTTACAAAAGTTTTTAAAAGTCAGTGCCGGGGCCGCTCTGTACGATTAAAAGATCCAGGATCAGCCGGGAGATCCGGGATCGGTTAAACCTGGTAACAGAGATCTGACTTATTTGGTTCTTCAAAGCCTGGATTAGCACAGCTGGATTAAATGATCTGAGATTGTGGTGACAGACTTTTCAAAAAGAGATAAGAAACTACAAGTTTAAGGTAACAGAAAAGTCAGACAGAAAAGTCTTATCACTTATTCCTTTACATTACGAACATGTAGCGGCTCACTGAGAACATGAGGACAAAAATCGGGTATGCTGGACAGAGCAGCTAATGCTTTCTGACCTTTAACCGCAGGGAGGTCTCAGGCACCCTAATCCCCGCCCTGTGATATCAGAACGCATCATTTTTCTTTACTTTTTTAAAATTCTCAGCAATCAGGGGACAAAAATCATCATCATTCTAACTAACATGCATCAAAAACAATTTAAATTTGTACTAAAAGAAGTCTTTTTTGCTTTTCTCTAAAATACGGAGTTAGAATAAGGCTCACGACTGAGACCTGGCAAAACAGGAAGAGGAAGGAACTGAGAGATAAAGTGATTACTGAAGACATGGATGAGCTGATTTTAGAGGGTGATGAAGGGGAGACCTCTTCCTCTGAGGACGGGTAGGATGCAGCAGCTGTGACTTTGTTTCAGGTGAAAAAAGCTCATTTCATTCATAATTGTTTAGGGCCAATGGAGAGAAATCACTTTTCTTTTTGTTCCTATTATGCAGTGCGAATAAATAATAATGTGAACTGACTGAACCGAGTGATTCAGTCCAGGAATGCTGAAGGATGAGGATGATCGACCAATCAGAGCCGGCCGTCATTTAATGTTGGTTACACTGAATAAACCTGCCATGTAGGTCTGACCTTACAGCTGCAACAGCTGCTTCGAAGAACCAAAATATCCAGGATCTCTCCGGATCACAAACACTTTTATCTGACTAAAATGTTCATCCGCACACAGACAACGGGCCCCTGAACGTTCCTAAAATCAGGAAGATCCCAGGTCTGAATCCTTTTCAGACAACGTCAACTGGACTGTAGACAGTTTCTAGGTGTTTGTCTTCGTGAATAAGCTGCATGCTCCAGTTATTGTATCTAAATAATTTCTAAATAATAATTTTTTTAGACCAACAGCCATTCACAAACTTTAGCCCTCTACAGCCTTCTGTGAAATGTGAAACTCTCCGATCATCACAGCAGCCTCGCTGAGTGCGATTCTCCACTAACAGCAAAGCTGTAATTTGTAGTTTTTTTCATTAGTTCTGCTTCATTTTTAAATATGAATAATTTCTAACTGAATTATAAATTGAAGTTTTTATTTTAAATGTATTTATTGTAAATAACTTCACGTCGTCCACCTGCAGTTCCTTCATAGCTCACTACAGGTCTGCATCCCACACTGAGAATCACTGTTTTATAAAATATCATTAAATAATGATTAGCCACAATTTCCTGAATCCTTATATATGTAAAAGTTTTGTCCAAGCAACACTTCAAACCCCAAATACTCAGCTGCTAATCGTCACCTTTACGAGAGACTTTGTTCTTCAACCATCACCTGATCCAAAGTGTTTGCTTTGACGCAGACGCCCTCCTTGGTGCCGGCTTATTAAGTGCTATGAGAATGATGAAGTGCTTTAGGATGAAGTACACGACAAACACCCCCACCCCCCCGTGGGAGCTCGATCAGCTGTGATCGTGTCACATGGACCCGTCGGGTGGACGGTGAGGTGACGCCAGTCCTGCTGTGGGAGGCGTTTGGTCCGCCTGCCCGCCCAGCTGTTAAAAAACGGGTAACCGTGAGTTTCTGTTCCAGCGTGTAACGGTGGACAGCTGCACTCTAACACAATACGACAGCGAGGAAGAAGAGCGAGGAAGGTGAGTCAGAGTGAGATCCCGTCTGTGGGCGAGAGGCTCGACGGCTAAAAGAAAAAGTGGAACAAAGAAGCGAGCGTTGTGTGCGCAAACAGCCATCATGACTGCAGACTGTTCTGGACAGAGTCTAATGAGTCCCTCTGTTCCTCCTCTTCCTCTTCCTCTCCCTCCTCCTCCTCCTCTGGATGTGAGGGACCGTTGTGCCTGCCTTGCCTGCCTGACCCTGCAGCGTCCCTGGGCTCTGGGCCTCTGGAGGTCCGATGTCCGTTTGGCGGAGACAGGCTGCGGCCCCTCCCCTTTTCCTGAGCGTCACTGTCAGCCCTCCTCTCCCCCGCTGAAGACTTTTTGGTCGTCGTCTTCTGTCTCCTGTCCTCTTCCTCCTCGTCCTCCTCGTCCTCCTCGTCCTCCTCGTCCTCCTCTTCGTCGTCATCCGAGTCAATGCGGTTCAGTCTTTTGCGGACCGGACGATCCTCTTCCGATGACGACTCAGAATCCGACTCATCGTCGTCGTCGTCCTCCTCCTCGTCCGTCGAAGGCCGCCGTTTCTTCAGCATCTGGGCGAGCCTTTTGCGCCGCTGCTGTGACAGGATCTCTCTCCTCTTCCCCCTGCCCATCTTCTCCAGATCCTCCTCTTCCTCTCTGTGTGTCCTCTTTAACCTCCTCCGCTTGTCTCTCTCCTCCTCGTCCTCTTCCTCCTGCTCCCGCAGTCTCCTCTTCAGCCGCCTTCCTCTCTCTCTTTCATCCTCATATCTCCTCCTCTTGTCTCTCGTCCTGCTTGTCCGGAGGTCTTCCTCATCTCTTCTCCTCCTGTTCACTCTCCTCCTCTGGTCATCTTCCTCTTCATCTTCATAATCGTCCTCCTCTGAGTCTCTGGAAGAAGGTGACACTAAAGAGGAAAAAAGAAAGAAATGCTTGTTATGAAGAAAAAAAAAAAACCAATGAATCCTTCACAAAGAACACAAATCAATAAGTAACAGCGACTATTTGCCTATTGATAGTTTTAATAACACCTGCTAAACTACTGGTGGATAAACTGAGACATATGATAATGTCACTTGGAATTTTTTCACCATTATCGAGATGAATCCAGAAATAATCGGCAGATTTCTCCTTAATGAGACGCGTCTTTAGTTGCAGCCTGAATAAAACACTTCTTTTGCACACTGATGGTGACTGACCGTCGCTGTAGTCGCTGGAGAGATGCTCCTTGCGTGGTCTGCCGTGACGCTTCACCTTGTCCTTGTTGGCGGAGGCTCGCGAGTCGTCCGACGACTCCGACGTCTCGCGGTAGTTGACCTGCTGACGCTGGCCCCGCCTCAGGCCCCGCCTTTTTTTGTCAGTGTTGCTGTCCGTCATGTCACTGAACTGATCTGAGTCTGGGGAGGGAGAGAGCTCTGATAAACAACCAAGAAATTAACTCATTTTTATAATGATTGATTAATTACTTCATGTGATGCTGCCTGATCTTACTGGAAACCCAATGTTCTCTACGCCTGTGCCAAAACATGAGTACATCCTGTCAACTATAGTCTTATTATAGAGACACACATGGAGTTGGAGCAGGGAAGACAACAGTGAGAATCACAGTGTGGATCCAGCTGTGTTAGTGTGTGTCCAAAAAGTAAACAAAAAGTCCATAAAGTCATTCTTACTGAGGAGACCCCGTGGTAGCTGGACAGTCACTACACACAGATTAATTAAGGATCGTGTAAGAGCAGTGTCTGTAGAGGCCTAAACCTTCCCCTCCCCTACAGGTAGCATCACCTGACCTCATCTCCAGCTGCACATCCTCTCCAGCCGCTGTGGGGCAGACTCAAACATAAAGGAATATAAGATGCAACAATCTTGAGTTCCTACACAAATCTTGAATTAAAGTAAAAAAAAAAACATATTTACTCTAAATTTAAAAAGCCTAAAATTCTACCCAAATGTTGCAGATGTTTGTAATTAAGTGGTTTATAATTCTTCTTCTTTTGGCTGCTCCCTTTAGGGGTCGCCACAGCAGATCATCTGCCTCCATCTCACCCTATCCCAGCATCTTCCTCTGTCACACCAACCCTCTCCATGGCCTCCTTCTCTACATCCATGAACTTCCTCTGAGGTCTTCCTCTTTCCCTCCTGCCTGGCAGCTCCATATTCGACATCCTTTGTCCAGTATGCTCCCTATCCCTCCTCTGCACATGTCCAAACCATCTCAGTCTTGCATCACTAACTTTGTCTCAAACTGAGCTGTCCCTCTGACATTTCTAATCTTGCCCATCCTTGTCAGTCCCAATGAAAATCTTCAGCTCTGCCTCCTGTCTCTTTGTTAGTGCCACCATCTCCAAACCATAAATCATAGCACGTCTCACTGCTATGATGTATGGGATGATCTTGTAAACCTTCCCTTTCACTCTTGCTGCTATCCTTCTGTCACAAATCACACCTGACACTTGTCTCCACCCACTCCACCCTGCCTGCACCCCCTTCTTCACCTCTCTTGTGTACTGTCTGTTGCTTTGGATGGTTGACCCCAGGTTTTTAAACTCCCCTACCTTCACTACCTCAGCTCCTTCCATGTTCACCTTTCCACCTGTCGCCCTCTCATTCACACACATGTATTCTGTCTCGCTTCTATTGACTTTCATTCCTCTTCTCTCCAGAGCATACCTCCACCTCTCCAGGCTCTCTTCCACCTGCTCCCTACTCTCACTACAGATCACAATATCGTCTGCAAACATCATAGTCCATGGAGACTTCTGCCTGACCTCATCAGTCAGCCTGTCCATCACCACTGCAAACATGAAGGGATTCAGAGCAGATCCCTGATGTAATCCCACCCCCACCTAGAACCCATCTGTTACTCCCACCACACACCTCACCACTGTCTCACTGTCCTCCTGACTTCCTCATACAGTACCACAGTTCCTCTCTCAGCATCCTATCATATGCTTTCTCTAGAGCCACAAAGACACAGAGCACCTCCTTCTGACCTTCTCTGTACTTCTCCATCAACACTCAAAGCAAACATCACATCTGTAGTGCTCTTCTCAGCATGAAGCCATACTGCTGCTCACTGATCGTCATCTCTCTCCTTAACCCAGCTTCAACAACTCTTTCCCATAGCTTCATTGTGTGGCTCATCAGCTTTATCCCTCTGTAGTTACAGCTCTGCATATCACCGTTGTTCTTGAAAATCGGTACCAGTACATATCTTCTCCATTCCTCAGGCATCCTCTCACTCTACAAGATTGTGTTAAACATATATTGTTTATAGTTATATTTATGTTATTCTGGTAATTGTCTTTATATTTATTTAAAACTAATGTTAAACTTCCTTATTCAAATACACACAATTCATTGTGTAATAAAAATAAATCTTCCCCGCAGCCTTGTCTCACCCATCTCTTCATCACTCTCCTCCTCCTCCTCGTCGGAGGAGCGTCTCCGCCGCCGTCTCAGCCGCTTCCTGCCCCGCCCTCGGGTCCTGCCGGGTCTGTGTTTAGCCACTCCTCTCAGCGCCCGTCTGGGGCGATTCTTGCTGTCCCAGCTGCCGGCGTCACTGCCCGCATCTTCGTCATCCTCCTCTTCATCTTCATCTGCTCCTGATGCGCCGAAATCCTCATCCTCTGAGCTGTTAAGAGGAAGACGAAGATGAATAAGCCAGCAGAGAAGAGAGGAACGAGAAATCTGTAAGAAACCCACTGTGTCACCTGTTGCTGAGCATAAACTCGTCTTCGCTCTCGGCCGCCGTGCTGTCACTCTCCAGGTCGTTCAGTCTCCGCTTCTTCCTGTTCCGGGCAGCATGAGTCTGGCTTCTGATTGGCCGCTGACTCTCCTTCCCTTCCTCTGACAGGCTGGATGTGATGTCTTTGCCCCGCCCTGCTCCTGAAACAGGAACAACGCAAGTGAGTGCGGTGAAAAAGTTGACTCTTTGGATGAAAATAAATGAAAGGGGACCTGCCATTCTCATTTCTAGCTCCACATTTTTATTCTAGAGGAGCTCTGCACGATTCACCGTTCAAAATTATCCTCATTTATTGCTGTCTGGGCCTCGGTGCAGCCCCTCAGCTCATCCTGTGTTGAAACAAGCTCCTCTCTCTTTAAAATATCTTTCTTCTGATTGGCTGCCCCTTGTAAACAGCAGCTGAATGGGGCTTCTGTGCTTGAAATATTAGGGATATCCTCTCTCTGTGACATCACAGAAAGCCAAGAGTAGAAAAAAAACTGTTCAATGCAATCTGAAGCCGGAGCTTTTGGTTCGGAGGGATTACTTGTACATACACCTACCTCATTATTTGAAACTTTGGCCTTTTTTAATATGAGGAAATAATATAATATATATATAATATAAGGAAAAGCACAATAAGTGCCCTTCAAGTGTTAAGTTTAGGTCCTAGATCAAAGTTGTGTAGTTTATTTTATTAACTATATACTATAACTAACTATAAGAACTATTTGCATATTTACATCAAAATAAATGAAAATCAAATATCGTGTGACTCCACTGTGAAGAATAATTTAAAATAACCTAACCTAGTCTTTAACCAGGATTAAAAAGAAGACCTTACCGGACCTTCTGTTCTTCCACTCACCTCCACAGAGGTCCCTGAAGTCCTCCTCTATGGCCTCATCAATGGCATCATCAAAGTCATCAAACCTGGAACAAAACAGATGATTAAAGCTTCTTTCTGTCATTTGACCTTTTTTAAAATATTTTAACCATTTCCACATGTGCAGATCATGAAATCATGATGTTCTCAAGAGGTCAACAATCAAAAGCATTAGCCTTCCACCCATCAAGAACTCATAGATACACACATATGTAGATGCTGCCATGGTGGCTTCTGTTCATTCGATACCATCAATGCGGCCACCATACTGCCTCCCAGTGAATGTAAATCAATGACGGCAGAATTTTCAACCAGTTTTCAACTAGTTTGGTTTGTTAGAAATGCTAGAACTGTATTTATGATCTGGGATATTTAGTTACGTTTAAGATGTGGATTTTCTCTTTTGCTGATAATAACTGTAATAGTTAATAATATTATATAGTGTCTAAAATGGTTATGATGATGCTGCAGCTGCTTTTTTATGTTCTACTTTATATCATCATCTTAACTAGTTTACTGTCTCTTATTTTAAAGACTTTACTCTGTTGTGCTGCTGTCCATGTCGTTCTTCGAACTTTGAACAAGTTCATCTGAACGACGCTGTGAAGCTCTGCAGGCTTTTGTAGCTACACTTCAGGCACATATCCAAGTGACGTGACAGATCATTTATATAATTTCAGATTTCTAACAAAATGACAGCTACAGGTATGATTTTGATTCTTCTGATACAATCAAAATCTTCATGCTATTATATAGGTGTATAAGTCATCTTAAAATAAGGATTACTTACTGTGATGTCAAACTAAACACGTTTGTAAAAGTATAATGTTCTGCATCTTACTTCGTTCATTAAAACAGCACAAAAGTTTTCCATTTCAAACGGGAACATGACAGAGCCCACAGCCAGAGTCCCTGAGCAAGACTGTGTTTATGTCACTTTGTTGGAAAAACTCCTGCAGCACCTTTAACCCCCACCAGGCCACACCCACCTGTAGCTGATGTGCTTCCTGGTTCTGGTTGATCTCCTCCCGAGGTTTTTGCTCTTTTTGGAATCCTTCTTCTTCGCAGACTTCTCTTCTTCCTCCTCATCTCCCTCCTAAGACAGCACAGATCGTTCTCTTTAACGCTGCACAGTAAAATCGAAACTTCTACAAATCGAAACACTATAAGATGAGATGCAGTTTTTATGTGAATGAAGGAGAAAACAGCAACACTTTTGGCTGATTTTTACCATTAAAATAAAGAAAGGATAGTTTGCTGATTTATATTTTAACTTGTTTAGATTTGACAGTAAAAACTGAGAATTCACTCTGTGTTGGGAGTTAAGAAGCAGCTTTTCTTGCATGTTAATTCATGCGGGACTTTGAGATCGTGCCTTAAAGCTTTGACCATTACTTTTGTCTTTTTTGGCTCATTTGCATGAAAAACACTTCAGTGATGAGTGAAATTCAAACAAATGCACATATTCAGTTTCCATAGCTGGAGAAAAAAAAAAAGAGGCGGAGCGTCATTCCAGTGCACTGGTGTGAAATGATATTTTGAAGAAGAACTCACAGGAATGATGTTCTCCACACTGATTCCCACATACACCAGCCGTTCCCTCCTGACAGACAAGAACAGAGCAGCTGTTTCATTTTTTTTCAAACCCAAAGGCTGATCACAGTGTTTTCATGCTTGTGTGTGTGTTTACCTCCTCTCTGCTCTCTCCTTTTTCTTCAGAGCGCTGTCCAGATTCTGCAGTTGCTCCTCCAGCTTCTCACACAGCAGCTTCTGAAAAGAGGAAAAACAAACCACCACAACTCTGTCACTCTCTGATGTATAAATGTATAATAAACTGGACCTATCGTGCTTTTACTTCTTTGCAGACGTCTCCTCGTCCTCATCTCCCTCTTAAGCAATTCTTTGAAATGTTTCCACAGTAAACCAAGCAGATGGTTTGGTTTAAACTAAAACTATTATGCTTTTACTTCTTTTCTGTCAAACATCCACTATTAAAATGGTGGATGCTCATATTAAACATAGCACCAGTTTCAAATAAGCCAAAAAGCTCAGGCTTCAGACTGCTCTAAATGCTTTCAGACAGTTTTTTTTACTTTTAGATCTGTATGATGTCAGTAAGCGTGGATATTCCCAGTCATCTCAGGCACACTGCTCAGGCTGAGCATTTAAGCTCCACCCACCTCCGTTTAAAAGAGCCAGCCAATCAAAATAAAGTCTTAAAAGGGGAGGAGCTAAAACTTGCTTTTTTCACAGGCCTCCCCTTGTGACACAGGGACGTTGTATCTGCTGGCACAAGCCGCTGCTCTGATGTCATTTAGGCCAGTCGTGCACCTCTTGATTTTTGTAACTTGGCATGTTGTGCCGCCGCCGCCGCCGCCGCCGCCGCGTTGAAGACACGAGTGTATGCTTGTGTCAGTTTTTACTGCCGTTTTAATGACAGATCAGTACAGAAGCTCAGAGATTCACAGGTTATACAGAGAGAGATGCTGCAACAATCTGAAAAGAGGAGACCTTCAGGAAAAAACTTAAATAAAAAACGCTGCTTCCAGTTCACTTTGCTTCTCCTCCTATACCAGCACTGATGTGGAGGTTTTGCCTGAGGGGCGACACCTATCGTTCAGGAGAATACTGCAGCGGGTACTCGCGTCCTCAGTGCTGGTATAACGGCATCTAGCTGTGGCGACGCCACTGTTGGTGTGCGAAAAAAAACAATGCGATGGGTATACTGAGGCCCTCAGGCAGAGGATGACTTGAGGAGCTGCACCAAGGTCCAGTATAAGATAAAGAAGGATTACATCAAAAGTCACACTGAATTTTTATCTTAACCATAAACAGGACTTTAGGAGGTAATCTCATCAAAGGACATGATAGAATCAGTCCATCCTTTACTCCATCTCACACTTACATGTTGGCAGGGGGGACAGAACCACTCTCCATCAGGGATCAACATGAGAGGCGGCCGCAGACAGGCAGTGTGGTATCCACTGTCACAGGAGTCACACAGCAGGATCTGAGGACACACACACACACATATACACACACTGATTACATGAAACTCCACGCAGAGATGACAGCTTTTATCACTTATGGTTCTGGTCATTTATCAAGAAAACGTTATCAGACTTTTGTTTTACAGCCTCTAAGAGTTTCTGTTCATGTCTTTGTGATTTAGGTATTATTATGTTTTTGGTTTTTTTTTAGCACAGCTGGAATTTGTGACAGTTTACAAGCTGCACTATAAAGAAAAGAAAAGGCTCCAGTGCAGATTTAGGTTCTACACAAAAAGATTTCCTCAAAGTAAAGAGACACAAACCCTTAAATCATTTTTTTAAAAACATTTTTAAGCAAATCTACTGTCCAGTAGGAGAGTAGAGTCCAGCAAAGTACGGCCAAAACACACTGAATCCCCACAGGCTCCCATGTTCCAGCTTTGTACAACAAAAAAAAGAGTTTTGGCCTCTAATGGACAATTCCCCCTTTCAAAACAAAAGTACAACGGGCAAATATTTTTATAACTCATCCTTTTAAACTTTGTTAAGGCTTGAAGTTAGAACTAGCCCTCTTGAACTTCTGGAGCATTTTAATGGAATTATCTGGCGAATACTTTGTCTTGCTGAGAGGCGCACGCCGTCCAAGAATTTTGTGCTTCAGTTTCGATGAGAGAAATACTGTAGTAAATTATTAGTTTGTTACTTAGAACTAATTAGCAGGTATCTTAGCACTCCACCCTCTCATCCAAATCTGCTCACTTCCAGCTTCAAGGAAACACGATGCACGATGGCAAAAATGCTCAAACTGAGGCTTCATAACGGGACTTCACAAACTAATGAGTGACATTACCATGCCTACAACCATCTTTTATATACAGCCTGCTGACCACACTCACATAACTGCAGCTCATGAGCATTAACCTGCTTCTAAAACCGCCTCCATCCCACTAAAAAAAGACCTGCACAAGATTTTGGAAGGTTGGATTTCCTCCCATGGACACTCCGGAGCATTAGGTCAGGATTATACTCCCACGTGTGCACACAGACCGCCACAGATAGTTTAGTATTAGTATTTCCAGATAGTTTTGTGTCTGTGTAAGAAAACAGTTACTGACACGAGCACACACTCACCAGTTCCGGGTGATTGGGCAGGCCGCAGTGAGTGCAGGCGTCCTCGCTGGGAATCTCCTCAGACTTATAAGATTCTTCTTCTGAGTCGCTCCCTCCTTCGCTCTCCCCCTCTCCCCGTTTCCTCCCCCTATCCCCCACCTCCCCTCTCTCATTCAATTTGCGCCTCTTTGAGCGAATGTTGGACCACCGGGGGCGCCGGTGCCTTCGTTTACCCTGAAAATACAGAAAGCAAGAGACATGGTCAACAGAGACGAAGAAAAAGAGCAACGAGGTGAAATAATCTGACAGGAACTGTTACCCTTCGTTTCCTTATCTGCCCGACAGGTTCAGCTTTTTTGTCTTTCTTTGTAGCTGAGCTCTGCTCCTCTTCATCCTCTTCCTCCTCATCCTCCTCCTCTCCTTCCCTCGTTCTGGTGGGCAGTACATGTTTTCTTTGTGGCTTCTTCTTCTGGCTCTCAGCCACCTTTGAGCTTGGCCTGCAGGTTGGCAAAGCAGATGATCTTCAAGAAAAAAGGTTTAGATGGGATGAATTTATGGTCAGAATCACAGCGGCTGCAGCTGAGAATGCAATGGACAGAACTAAATACAAACATTACTCTCTAATACCCCAGATTCATGGATTTTATTGTACACATACCTGCAGATCCTCGCAGATCTCCTCAGCGGCCTCCCTTCCTCTTGTGCCTCCGGCTCCCTCCCTTTCTCCTCCTCCTCCTTCATCCCTTTTCCCCTCAACTTGTTTCTCCGGTGGGGAGGAATCTTGATCTTTAGTCTGATTCCTTCTTTCTGGAGCTCAGAGGAGGCTTCCTCCAGGGGACCCTGCCTGTCCTCTGATTCCTTCGCCCTATCCTGAGCTGCTAACCCACCATTGACCCCCTCCCCCTGGTCATCCTTTTTATCCTGCTGGTCCACTTTTGGAGGTGAAACAGAGCTGCCTGATTCTGCCTCCACTTCTCCTAAAGTGCTTTCATTCTTCACTCTGTCATCTTTATTTAATCCCTCTGCCACACTGAGCACAGACACCTCTCTTCTCCTCTCCTCCCTCTCATCATCCTGCCCAGTTTTCTTCTCCTTCTCCAGCTGCTCCTCTATCGTTTTTTTACCCTGATCTTCTGCTGTCTGTCTCTTGGGTTCCTCTGTGTTCTGAGGCAGCGAGGAAACACCAACAGAGTCCATGTTTCTGGGTGTCTGAGCCTCTGTTACTGCATGTTGAGGAGGAGGAGGAGAAGTGGCACCTCCCACTGCCGTCTCACCTTCTGTAAGCCCCTTCCTCACCAGCACTGACTGCCGGCTCCCTTCTCGTTGTTCCTCCGCTGCTCTGGAGTCCCGGAGGTCTAAACTCGGCCCATTTTGTTCCTGCTGTTCGGCACCGGGGGCTCTATGACGCTCAGATGGGCTGCGGATGACTCCTACATGACCCACAACGCCTACCTGACCTACGACCCCGTTTTGCCCGTCTTTGTGCGGTAGGAGCGACGCTCTCCCGTTGGTCAGTTCCAGCCTTGATGCACTGACGACCAACTGCGGCTGAGAGGCAGCTGGACCACCAGGGGGCGCTAATGAGTTGGACAACTTCCCCTCTCTTCCATGACTGTCCTTGGCGTGAATTACTGACGGGTTACAGACAATAATACTGCTGCTGTTACTCTTGTTGAGGTGATTGCTGTGGAAGCTTTCTGCGAGCTTAAGTTCCCTCTTCTTCAGTGGTATCTTGGCCTGCTGGCTGCTTCTGACCACCGCTCGCTCTGCTTCTTCTTCCTGTTTTGCCACAGGTGCCATGACGACCGACACAGTGTTCCTGGGGGCGTCGGCATCCCTTGATTCTGATTTGACGACGGTGGTGATGGTGCTCACACGGTTATCGAAGGGAGACGGTTTGTGGAGCATCTTCTCCTCTATCATCTCAGCGTCAGTGTTTTCCTGCTTGATGGGTGGTGTGAGCTCCTGCTTCACCTCTGCAAAAAGAAAAAGATAAAAAATATTTACAAGCATTTTAAATTTAATTTCTATAAAGGCCTTTTAAATACCATTTTTACTCTCTTGTTGGCCATTCTTTTGTTTCATTCTGATGTTTTACATCTTTTCTTGGACGTTATGTCTCGTTTTGGTGGTCTTGCTTGTGTTTCTGGTCATTTTGGAAATTTTCCATCTCCTTTAAGTTGCTTTATGTCTCATTTAGATTCTTTTAGATCTCTTTGCACTTGTTTTGTGTTTTATTTTTGTCATTTTGTGTCACGTACAGATTGTTTTCTTTCTCTTCTTGAACATTTAGTGTGTCAGTTTGGTGAGTTTGCTCATTTATGTGGTTGCTGTCAGTATCTTTGTGGTCATTTTTGTTTTATTATGACTTTTACGTCTCTTCTTGGGTGTTTTACATCTTGTTTAGGTGTTTTTTTGTGTTTTTGTGGTCTTTTTGTGTCAGGAGCTGTTCGGCCATGGAAACCCATGCCATGAAGCTCCCGGCACACAGTTTTTGTGCTGATGTTAATGCCAGAGGAGGTTTGGAGCTCTGCAGTTATTGAGTCAGCAGACTGTTGGGGACTTTTACACAGTATGCACCTCAGCACTCGGCGACCCCGCTCTGTAACTTTACGTGGTCGGGCACTTCCTGGCTGAGCTGCTGTGGTTCCTAAACACTTCCACTTTGCAGTAATACCATTTAGAGCTGATTGTGGAATATTTAGGAGGGAAGAAATTTCACAAACTGACTTGTTGCAACACTGGCATCCTATTAGAGTACCACACTCGAATTCAGTGAGCTCTTTAGAACGATCCATTCCTACACAAATGTTTGGAAAGGCAGGATGCGTGGCTAGGTGATTGATTTTATACACCTGTGGCTATCAGACCAAAAACACCTGAATTCAATGGTTAAGAGGTGTGGCTTCACTTTTGTCTGTACAGTGGATGTAAAAATGGGAGAGCAGTTTATTTCACCTACATACCTTGTTTTGTTTTTTCTCCCTTTAGAGGGTCGACCTTCTTGCTGTCAGTGTGGTCCTCTGTAGTCTTGGAGGGCTCGGGGTGGGTGCTTCTGATCATCTCACCCCCTACATCAATATGACAAACAAATGCAATAGTTTGCATCAAAGGTTTGTTTATTTGAAAAGGACAGAAACAATCTCAGGATATTTTTGAAATATTTTTTAGGCTTGTGTAAGTTCCATAGTTTTGGACTGTTTTGACCTCTGTTGATTAGATTTCAGATAGATTAGACTTTAAACCATTAACGCTTAATTGTTCAGTATAATTTTTGCCTCAAAAAAGTTATTATTTCACTGCCGTTAAATCAGGAATATCTCAGCTTTTGGTTGCATCTCTTTTAGATATAAAAATCTTATTGGTGTTTTAATTTTAAAAAATCTTACAGTGATGGTGAAATTTAACCTTTAAAATGTTTATACTCCATTTAAAATATATAGTTACTGACATGTATTTATAAATCCTCAATGCACTAATGAAATTTCTATTCAAAATATAAACTGTATAATCCAACATACCAGCTTCTTTCTCTGCAGGGCTGGCACTCCTGGATCCAGCCTGGTTCTGGTCCCGTTCCTGATTGTGGTTTGGATCAACCTGAGCCTTCAGCAGCTCCAGAGCCTCAGCCAGGTCATTACGAGTCCTGAGAAGACGGATGCAGATTAGACTCTAAGCAAAAAGACAAACATGGGAGAAACTATTTAACCTTACAGGAAATTTGCAGTTGCAGCCTGAGACAAAAGTACAACCTGACGATGCACTTCCAGGTGGATCCGTCCAGATCATCCTGCTCCTCCGTGTACAGCCGGATGTTCTGCTCCTGGTCCAGCTGAAGCCAGTACATCAGGCCCTGCTGGTCCCGACCTATAGGTTGCAGACGCATCTTCTCTGGGTCCTCGTCGTTGACTGCCGTCTTGAACTTCAGGTTTTCATCAAACTGACACTCGCAGAGATACTGAAGAGTGGAGAACATCAGTGTAGTTACTGCTCTGTCTGGAGATGTTTCAGCCTTTTATACAAAGTAAAGTGAGATGTCATACTTTCAGGATGCTGGACTTGCACTCCATGGACATCTCCTGGTAGCCCTTCTGTTCCAGCTCCCATGCCCAGGTGCTATTCAACTCCTGGCAAACCTACAAGAAACAATGATCCCATTAAGACAGAGTTTTCAGCTTTAACTGCATCCCTAACCCACTGAAAAACACTTTACCCTTCCTGAACCTCATGGTGAGGTCCCAGGTAAAGAAACAGAGGGTGCGGTCGAGTAGTCAGTTTTCTTAGGAAGGTTCCTAATTGAGTGAAGTGATCTTGAAGAACTTGCAGCCATAATAAGAGCTGGTCGAATTCTCCAAATACTAAGGAAAGGCGCTCCAGTGTTTCTTTTATTACCTCCTTTAGCAAAGGATACAGCTCAATTCACAGATACGTTAGGTTAACTCCTTTTTGCAAAAAATTGAAAACCTGAAACCATGATTAATGACATTTAAACACTTCAGAATATGTGTCATAAATAAATGAAATTATATGGTATAACCACAGCCATAATGTTAAGGGTCATATGATCCAGCCCTAACTGAAACCTTTATGAAAGTCTGACGCCTGATCTTCAAAGTAGACGGGGTGTCTGTCTCCTGAACTCTCACCTTAGCCAGGTATTTTTCCCAGCGGTCAGCAGACACAGACCTCCCCAGTTTCCTGAGCAGCTTCACATGGAGCTCCACAAGGGGTTTAGGAACTGGAAAACACACATGGGACAATCAGAAACACAAGAGAGTTCATCGTAATGTTTCATAATCCACTGAAAGGCCAGTGTCAACAAATGTCCGCCCTACTGAAGTGGCCTCGCTCTGTTTTTCTTGTATCTGGACCTGATCGCTTACCTCTCTGTGTGTCACTTTTGAGATCAGTCATGTCACAAACACACGGATAGGGCTTACATTTGTTTGGCACAGTGATAAATTGTTACATTTTATTATTTCTCAGGAGCCAAAGACAGTATTTAATGTGAATGTTCCCATTTTCTAGTAGGAGGGTAAAATATGCACTAACCATGTCTGGAGCAAAAGTATTTTAGACAAATTTAAAGCAAGCATATTTGTTAAATTTAACACAGTTTTCAAATTTTCTTTGGGGGATATTTATCAAAACGACTGACCTCACAGCTGTAGAAACCAGTTAAAACTCAGTGATTTATTTTAATCGTAAGCTGGCTGAGAGTCAAACTACATCTAATTTATAAAAACCTGTTTTCATCTAAACAACACCTCAACAGCAACACCATTCAGTGCACTGTTGTGCTGCTGTTTAACAGCCAATTACTACTGAATATCAATATAAACAGAACCCATTCCATCTGTGAATTTAAACTGTGAAAAGCCAAAAACAGCGCCTTTGAATGGAATGTACCACTTTAAATTCTGGGGACTTTTGAGTGAGTTTCTCAATTTTGAATGCATCAAAAGCAGCAATAAAACGAGGCTCATCGGACCAAATGTGCTTTGATTCACTGCTCACTGATCTGGTTATGATATCCAAAGTGTTTTCTGCACTGACAGCTTCATTTTTCTTACCACCTCTGCACAGAAAGTAACTCAGTTCATCAACTAATAAATGTTTACTGTGTCAGTGGTTCAAAATAAATGAGCATGGCAGTTACTTAGTCAGCTAAATGTTTAATTTTCAGGAAATATTTCAGCTCCTTTCCATTCCAATGTCAACCTATCAGATCAGTTGGTTAAAAAGCTATAAAATGCCAAAGATTTTTGATCCAGATTTTTACTCTTAAAGAGTTATTACAGTTTTATTTTATTAGTTTGCAGAGTGGCTTGGCTCGTTTCAGTTTAGTCTTAATTAACTTAACTTCATTCTTTTTTATAATTATTGTCGGAGCCCTGTTGTATTTTTGCTTCAGAGAACCTGCCACCACTAGGGGGCTCAGTAAAGTCACCAATTAGGCAGACTTATTTAATCATTGAGTTCACCTGGCACTGGTGCTGCAGGACAGACAGAACACACTGTCCTGTACTTTGGACTATGCTGAATCTTTTCTTTTTTTTTTTGTTTTCATAAAAAAAAAAAAAAGACAAAATAAAAAATTAAAAATTTTAAAAAAAGG
>VUQS01031497.1:33073-49231 GCA_015108495.1 Heterochromis multidens | reverse complement strand
TGAAAGGATTACTTGCATAATCTAATATTTGGTGGCACAAGAAAGCATTCATGCCTCATTTTGCATGAAGTTTTTATTGGCTTTTTATATGTGACTTAGTTGTGTGTGGCTCCACCACACTGCTTCCAATCCTGATATTTTTCTTTGCATATCATTAATGCTTTTTCATTAGAATTTAAATTTAACTCTTCATTTTACCCACTGAGACCTACCTTCCAGACTCTATTCATCCGCAGGCAACACAAGCCCATATTCCCATATGCAAAGCCCCTATTGCATGCACTTGATTGTAGTCATGGATATCTCTTCCATGCACATAAACTCACTTTTTTTTAAAAAATGCCGTAACATCTCTCTGTTAGAGCCAAGTTGATGTAACTGAGTGATGTAACCATTCAGTGCCACAGGGCACAGAGTGTGTGGCATGTTGGTAACTTCAGGCAGTGCAGTACTCAGTCAACAAACCCAATTCCAGAGATGTAGCTCAAACACAAACATATAATTAGAGTTTAAACTGCGGTGAAAATCATTTGAGTTTTGTGATATTGCAAAGTGAACTGGGCCGGAGTAATTTACATGGAATATTTCACAAAGCTGTAGTCTTTGCTCACCTTATCTAACACAAAATCAGGGTTAATAACTTTTATCAAGTTGCAACACGAGCGTACATGTCTTAGAACTTGCCGTCAGATATTGAGGTAGATAGGTAATGAAGCAATCTTTACCCATATTTGTGATTACACTAAATTATCACCAACCTTTCATGCATCTCCATGTAGCTGGGCGAGAGATGAGCAGTCACGATAAAGACGTGGCACCCTGGCACTTTGCTCTTCATCTCATCGTGGTGATGACACTATCTGTGACTCATCCTGCAAAATAGAGCCATGTTGTTCTTTACCTTTGCCATTGTCTCTTGGAGCAGATCTGTGGGGGAAGAAGTTGTTGCGCCATGACCAGCAGTGGTGAGTTTACATAGCTCAGATACTCGAAGAGATACTCTGGCCTTTCACTGCGCACATCCGTATCACACAGAGGACTGATAGGCCCTAATCAGTAAATGCAGTTTTAACTGGCAGGATGATCTGACGTGAGCTGGACCTCACAGGATCTCCACCATGTTGTCAGAAGCTGAGACAGATTCTATCACAACAAAACACGCTCTCTTCCTCTGTGTTAAGGCTGCCTTTGACAATAAAAAAAATATATATAGGCTATAAAGTGATTAGTCTGTACTTTGAGTACTCCTGAGTAGTTCTGAGACAAAAGCTGAGATAATGCTAACATTTGTATGCTAACATGTCAATAACAATTCTAACATATTGATGTTTTTAATGTATTGTGTTTCCTATGTTCCCTATCTTGGTTTGGTAAAATCATAACGTTTGCTAATTAGCACTAACCCTAAAAATTAGTTAAGGCTGATGGTAAATTTGGCATTAATGGTCATAAAAAAAATATGGGGATATAAATTTGACTGGGCCTAGATAGAGAAATTAGAAAGTTATGGCAGTTCACCATGAGTGAAATGAGTGTACCATATTCCCTGGCAACTACTGAAATATTTTACTAAAAAGCACGTTAAATGACACGCTCGATTCAGCTAATTACAGTACTGTGCAAAAATCTTAAGCCATCCCACATTTTTGTATATTTTGCTTCCAAGGAGCCAGACGCTCTTGTAATTTTTTTTAAAAGTGGTCTTGAGCAATAGTTCTCCACGCTTTCTGAAGGTCTTTCAAAGTTTTTCTTCGGCACTGGCAGTTTGTTCACTGATTTTCAGTCAGTCCTTCTACCTGACCATTTTAAGAGTAATGCTTTGTTTTTAGTTGTTGAGCCACAAACCATTCAAGCACCTAACTCAAAAGATGAACCAGTGTTTCTACACATAACTGACAACTTAGCAAATAACCAATTGTAAATTGTATCTTTAGTCACTTTGTTACTAGCAGCCTGTTGCAAAAAAAAATTTGTCCCCATTTCTTTAGTTGAATCTATATAAAAAAGCCAAAGATAACAGTTTGGCAGGCATAAAACAAGGTGATTCACAAAGAGCTATTAACTGAAAACTTGCCATATCTTGGCATGGGGTGCAGTATGCCCTTGGACAAGTGGACGACAAAGGAAGAAGTGGCAGACCTAGAAACTATCTACAACAGATGAACAGTATCTGCAAGTCATGTCCTTCAGAAATAGGAAAAAATCCAGCAAAGATCTGAGACATGACCTGAGAGATGCATCCAATGTTTGCAGAAGCTTCTACAGAAATGTACTCAGTGGAAGGGTGGCTGTCAAGAAGCCAATCTTGAGGAAGGGAAACAGGGAACAAAGGCTGAGATATTCCAAATCTCACAAGAACTGGACTGAAAATTAAAAATTTTTGGTTCAAATCATCACCACAATGTATGGAAGAGGTCAGGAGAGAGGTACAACAGTGAGTGTCTATGGCCATCTGTAAAACACAGTGGAGGCTCTGTCATGGTTTGGGGCAGACTTTCAGCCAGTGGTGTTGGAGATCTTGTCAAACAAAATTGATGGAATTATGAACACAGAAAAGTACCATCAGATTTTGATCCACCATGCAATATCATCTGGAAAGCGTCCAGAAGCAACAGCTTCATTTTTCAGCATGACAATGATCCTAAAAACACTGCCAATAGAGTAAAAGTATACCTGGATAGAAAAATACACAATGGAACACCATCAGTCATGGATTGGTCTCCGCAGAGACTGGACCTCAACGTTATTGAAGCATTGTGGGATCATCTTGACAAACAGAAGGCAGCCAACATCCAAAAAAGAGATTTGAATGTTCTTCAAGAAGCCTGGAAAACTATTTCTGAAGACTTCTTAATGAAATTACAAGAAAACTGCCTAAGATAGCTCAGATGGTCAGAATAAAGGTGTACAAACTCTATGTATGTATTGCCATTTATGTTTGCACATGTTTCAATAAATAGTTCTACCTATCTCCCATTTTCCTAGCAAATTAATAAAGAAATTAGGGGTGGCTCAAAACTTTTGCACAGTGTATATTTGTTTTCATCTAATATTGAGTGTTTATGTCGTTGTTGTGGCTGATCATTTTCCCTCTAATATATGTTGAATTTTGTTGTTGATTTAGTATCTCTTGGACAAGAATAAAATATTAAAAATTTGTTTTACTTCACAGCTACAGCACTTCCAGATCAGAGCTGAATATCAAAATTATAAACAAGCAGAGATGCACAAATTCCAACATGGATCTGCATGCAAGGATTTCAAAAATCTAAGGTAGATATCAATATTAATGGTTATTTGGCTATTACTCGAGAAAAACGGAAAAAAATATTCAGCTTTAATACAAAACATGTTGCACAAACAGCTGGTTACCAGATCATGTAGCTCTCTGACACAGATGAAAGTAATGATTAAACTTTTCAAAAACAGAGTTTGACTGTCTGTGGCACAAAAGCTTCTGTCTGTTTATAATTTTAGCTGGGGGTTTTTTTGGGGGGGGGGTTCGCTTGTTTTGTTGGCTTCCTGTATTCTTGAGCCTGGAACACTAGTTCACTAATTTACATGTTATGTGGGGGTTTACCACATGTACGCAATGACTTCCTCTCTAAATCCATGGGTCACTTTGTATTTTTTATTTCATTTTTGGACAAATGAGTTATAAAATTTTAATAAGCTTACCTTAGAAATGTTGGGAGACTAAAGAGTAAAAAAGTTGCTTCTTCCCTTCCTAAATGACTTCCTTTTGTGTTTCTATATTCGAAATTTTGACATTTGGAAAATGATTGATTTTCAAAGAATATAATATCATCATTACAGTACTGTGGAAAAGTCTTGAGCCACCCCTCATTTCTTTATATTTTGCTAGGAAAATGGGAAATAGGTGCAGTGGAATATTGAAAAATGTGCAAATATAGGTGGAAATACAGTATATAAGGCAAAAACAAAGTTTGTACAATCCTAATGAACTTGAAGGTCAATATTTGGTATGACCACCTTTATTCTTCAACACAGCCTGAACTCTCTTAGGCAAGCTTTCTCAGGGAGGCCGATCCATGACTGATAGTTTTCCACTGTGTGTTTTTCTTTCAAGGCATACTTTTACTGCATTGGCAGTGTGTTTGGGATCATTGTCATGCTGAAAAATGAAGCTGTTGGCAATCAGAAGCTTTCCAGATTGTATTACATGGTGGATCAAAATTTGCTCTGTACTTTTCTGTAGAAAAGTACAGAGCAAATGCTTTTTCATAGCACTGTACAGTACATAATATCGTCAAAGAATTCAGAGAATCTGGAGAAATCTCTGTGCGCAAGGAACAAGGCCGAAAATCAGTACTGGATTTTTATTAAATGAAAAAAAGCTATCCAAACCTCACCACATGGGCTCAGAAATTTTCAGAAATCACTGTCTGTGAACACAGTTCACTGTGCCATCCACAAATGCAGTCTATAGCTATATCATGCAAAGAAGAAGCCAAATGTGAAATGTTCCAGAAACACTGGTGTCTGCTCTGAGCCAAAGCTCATTTAAAATGGACGGAGGAAAAGTACAAAACTAAATCTGTGGCCAGACAAATCAAAATTTAAAATTCTTTTTGTTAAACATGGATGTTGCATCCTCCAGAATAAAGAGGAGGTGGGCCATCCATCTTATTATCAGTGCTCAATTCAAAAGTCTGCATCTCTGATGGTATGGGGGTACATCAGGGCCTATGGAATTGGCAGCTGGCACATCTGGAAAGGCACCATCAATGCTGAAAGGCATGTACAGGTTGTGGAGCAACATATGTTCCCATCCAGATTACATCTTTTTCAGGTAAGGCCTTACATATTCAGCAAGACAATTCTAAACCGCATAACATTGCTTTGTAGTAGAAGAGTCCAGGTGCTGAACTGGGCTACCTGCATTCCAGACCTTTCACCAACTGAAAGAATTTGGTGTATCATAAAGCAAAAAATATGACAAAGAAGAGAGGGGATGCTACACAGTGGTACTCATGGCCCTGTCCCAACTTTTTTGAGATGTGTTGCTGAAGTCAAATTAAAAAGGATCTTATTTTTTCCTTAAAATGGAACGTTTTCTTAGTTTAAATGTTTGATATGTTTTCTATGTTCTATTGTGAAGAAAATATGGGTTTATGAGATTTTCAAATCATTGCTTTCTGTTTTTATTTACACCTTACACAGCATCACCACTTTTTTGGAATTGGGGTTGTAAATAAAGACATTTCAGCTAATCAAGTGAGTTCTTACAGTTTCTTAAACCAGGAGCTTTTGTTAAGTACCTTTATGTGGGAAACAAAACGCAGTTGATGCTTCACAAATCAACAGAATCAATATGTGGCTGTTGTGGGATGCTGTCAGCGACAGCACACAGGGGTTTCCATGCGGCACAGAGAGGTGACAGAGTTTCTGTGGTTGGCTCACCACACAGACCTGCTCTGTCCCAACCTGCAAAGTGTCGGACTCCCTGCGTCAGACCTGGCCTAGGAGAGAAGGGCTATATTATGGCGTCTTGGCCCCTGCTTCTCCCCTGTAGTTCACAACTTTTTCACCACAAGAAAATGTCAGGGATGGAGTTTTTTATTTCACCCCCAAATTTTCCTTTTCTACTCACGTGTTTTAGGTCTTGGCTCAAGAAGCTGGGGAACTCAGCACCCAGTCTTGTCCAGAAACACGTCTGTGCTATCAGCCACTCCATCAAAATCTATTTGCCAACCAAACACAGTGATAAATTAATTCAGAGCTAGAACACTTATTTAAATAGTCACTCGGCTGTTCCATTTTAAATACTCTCCCTGATATGTGATACTAGAAGGATTTAATGATTTGTAGGCCTTGTCCGGAGAAATACATGACCAATAAATAAAGTAAATTAATTACTAATAAATAATAACTACGAAAAAAGTAAAGCTCCAGCATCTCTCATATAATTCTGCTACACCAGAATGGCCTTGATTTTTTTCCCCCAGCTTCCATAAACATAATGTGAGCCTAGTCTTCTGAGCAGAAAGGACAAGCCAGGATGGAGGATTTAAGCCATCCAACAGATAATACTTTCCCACAGCCTCTAACAACCGATCTCTGACATTTTATAAATGACTCCATGTGCTCCACAGCTTGACCTTTGGCTTCCTCTATATTAGGTGTCAAGTCCTGGTCAAAGGAGGATATCATTCAGCATATAAGGTCTGAGTAACGGTCTGCCAGTACAGTTTAGAGCTCTCATTCTTTAGAAATGTGAGGAGTAATGCTGAGGAATTTGCAAACATTTGCTGCACATTATCTTGTTACAAACACTCCTAATCCTTACTCTTTTCCTGATAGGAGGGAAACATAATTGCTCTACCTCGGAGAGCGGTTCGCAGCGATTGTTTTTCTTACTGTGCTGAGCTCTGTTTGTTAGATTCATTGTACCTTAAATGGCAGACAAATTTGTTGATTTAGTGTTCGTGAGTGGGCTTCTGGAATGAAAATACAATAAAATTAAAGTCCTGGGAAACAAGATGCTCTAGAATGGTCCTAGTCCTCCCTGTATGGGCCTCAGTAAAAATCTGCTCATAATTTTAAAGACATGCGGGTTGCAGAGGTTGTGGGCAAACACCTCCAAAACAAAAGGTACATTTTTCAGTGGACTTTCGCTCTATGATGGCTCTGGGAAAGCAGCTCTGAGCCTTTGTTTGTGCAAAATCAAACTTTAATCTGGTGCTCTTGATAGATCTTGCCTTTTATTTCGAATGTTTATGGAAATACCGAACAACAGTCTTGTGTGGTCCCGTGTCTAATGAAACACACTCACATATGCCTTTCATGGCCATCAGATCACTAGCTAGTGCATAATGTTAACTATGGAGTGCGGTTTCTGAAGGGGCCAGCACATGGCGGGCATGGTGCAGGACAGGGTTTTCATTCTCCTCGGCAATCATCACTTGTGTGAAAGAGCGTCCAAGGCGGGTCCCAGTCCCAACCCTTGATTCAACAGGCCAGCTGTGTTGGTGCTGTCAGCCTCATTGGGCTCTGGTCCATCTCCTCCCATGGAAGGCTCTAGGAGGATTAGCACACCAGAGGAGGGAAAGGGTTCAGGATCAAGTGTTTAGGGGTCAGGCTGGGGTTTTAGATTTGATCTCCTCAATTATAGTGCTGTGATGTATTATTTTGATTGAGCTTGCTTGCACCGATATCCGCCTCAGTTCGTCCACCTATCAAGTGTAATTTTCTCACATCCAGGCTCACAGTGAGGAATCTGCTAGTCTGAGGGGCACAAGATCACCTGAGTCTGCTGTTTTCCTGTTGACTACAATCAAGGAGAGAGAGCCGCAGTTTCCCTTGGTTTGATGTATTGGGGGTTGTGGTTATAAATCACACAGCACATCAATTTGTCATCACAAACAGCAAGGTTCTCATGTCTCAAAAGCAGAGAGCTGAAGCAAGGACTCACACACATTTGTGTATAAAGGAAAGGGGAGTGGGGCAGTTGGGGGGACATTTGATGAATTTGACAATTTTGTGTGGACAGATGTATTGTAATGTTAGCCTAGGGTTATGAGCAATTCTGTCACACTCCCCACAGAAGGGGATTCTGCAAATAAAGAGGCTCCTTAAAACTGCACACCTGCATGCTGCAGCATTTCAGCACTCAGCCTGTATAGCCTGTGGTTATATTCCTATCAACCCAGCAACAGATCTCAGCACAAACTCATCTCACGCAGATTTGATGCCAAAATCAGATGCCGATCGGACATGGGGGAGGTTTAGACAAGGCAGGTTTGGTTCTCTCGAGTTTGTCTTGCAACTTCATTGTGATGGCTTAGCGGATGTCTAAAGCAGTGTCTGCTGGTGTTCCTGTGTACAAGAAGCAACATGCTCTGTCCCCCCTAAAGGAGGAGAGGAGATTTAGTTGTTGTAGCTAAAAGAAGCTTCTTTGTCCCTACCACCATCGTGATAAACATACATAAACAGTGAATGCAGGACAAAGGACACAACAAATGACACGTAGTTCTCTTTGACAACAGAACTTCCCTTCACTGGATGGTGATAACAGAAGCTGGGTGGAAAACAAACTTCCTCTCTACATGAGCATTTGTGGAATAGAGAGAAGGTGGATAGAAGACTCTATTGTATATTTACACTTTTCTTCAGTTCTTGAAATGGTAAAGAGACATAATAATTGAATTTGGCTCTTAACCACAAATGTGTGTCATGGTCAGTGCAACGTCAAAGCTAGCTTAAAGTCAGTTTCATACAGATTAAAATGGGCTAGCTGCCATTCATAGTTCACAATTTATAATTCTAAACCAAGTCTATGATCCAAAAATGTAAGTAACTCGCATTCATTTCTAATACTTTCTTAAATTAGTTTGTCAACATTATTCTTTTTCAAAATAGCTTTCTCCTACCATCTGTGCAGACCCCAATCATTACAACTTCATACACTAAATGAATCACTGTATACTACATAGAATCAAACACAGATTACATTCAGAAGCCAAGGAAAATCAGTGAAACCCTACCCTAACCAATGTGGGCAACTCAAACAGCAGAATAGCTTGAAACAACTTGCAGAGAGTTTACAATGGAAAAAAAGCTCTACTGGAACTTTTGTGACTGTTTGCTTATTGTGTTACTGATAGGTAATTATTTCTTGTTACTATCAATCCCTAGTGCAGCTGATTTTTTGAAAAAAATGAGACAATGTTTTTGGTCAGAATCTGCTCTAATTTTGTTCATAAAACTGCTTCAAATGTTCATTTTAGAGTCCAAGACCGACACCGATATTCAGTGATTTAAAATTTGGTGTTTGTGGTGTTCGAAATGACTGTGTGTTGCTGACATTAAAGTTGCCCTCTGGTGGACAACATCAACACTCATAACATGGTTGAATGGTGTTTCTCCTGTATCTTCTTCACTTTTTTTTTTCATTTATCAGCCATTCTAAATGCCGATACCGATAGATTGGCAAATGGCAGATAATATTGGCCCACTGATAAATCGGTCGGGCTCTAGTTCATACGGACGTTCTTCAGCAGTAGCATTTGTAACTACAAACAACAAGCCTTGTTGTTCACAGTCAGTCACATACAGAGCACTCACTACATTAACATCTGTTCCAATTTTAATGGCGAGCCATCCCGATTGTTGCCAGTACATTTGGTACTCTGGACAAGAGTTGGACGAGAGAACCAAGTTGCTGTTTCAGCCACTGCTGTTCAGTGGCCTTCAGTATCCTACTTCGTTGCATATGCTAAGACTGTTGCTCAACTCTGTCCAAAAGTAGCATACCTACACTGTATATAAATAATGGACATGCCACCGTGTCGTCACCTGTTGGTTTGAAGCCTTATTTTAAGAATTTTGTAATTTTTTTTTTTTTCAGATGTAGATTCAAGGGATGGATCTTACTGAGAAACCAGGGAGGTTTGCCATGCCCCAAATAATACCCTTCTTTATCTTCAGTTTTACTGTAAATGGGACCATAATTTACAAAATGAACATCATGCTGTCTTAAATAAGACTTGAGACTAGCAATTGAGAGCATAAACTCATTACTGAGGCATTGTAAGGCCTTTTTCCCCATAGACTTATATGTTCTCTCTTTTTTACACAGCTGGAGGAGTTGCCCCCTGCTGGCCTTTAGAAAAAATTGGACGTTTAAGTCACTTCTACATTCATATCACTTTTCAGGCTGCATCTATCTTTTCTATATAGTTTATGGTAACTACCATCTTTTGAGCTGCAGCATTTGAAACAAAGCAGAGATGACAGCAAGGAAATATGGGGACTGTAATATTGTGTGGTCTGTCTAAAACTATTTCATCTAATTTAAATCCAACTAGCAATAATAAAATTCTCCCTTTTATTCTCCCTTTTATTAGCAGAAGTGGAATTCAGTTTATTCCCTGTGCTGCAGTCTGCAAAGTAGCATGGGTCTCCAGGGCACTGCAGAAAGGGTTTGCTAAATATGATGTCCAAGCCTTCTACTGCTCAGATGTATGTCTCTATGCATATGAAAAATACAGGCCATTTGAGACTCTCCATGATAAGTGTCCCTTGTATGGACTTTGACACTTTTACATTCATGCATGAAATGTAACCATCCCCCAGGTAAATGATGTCTTTCAGACTAACGTCTTGTTAATTCTGTTTTTCTCCTTCTGAAGCCCAAACGGACATGTATACTGTACACACATAAGTTATCTCAAATCTCTATAAAATATGTGAGGGTGAAGCAGGTGTAAACATATAAATATGATTTAATTTTTTATTTTTTTTTAAACTTCACCACACATTTGTGCCGATTGTGCATAGCACACTGTGCCCCTTGACCAATCCCATTGAGGATACATAGGGGGGGAAAAAAGACTTTTTCCAAACAGCTCTCCCAGCTTGTCACACAAGAGGTATAGACCATCTAGTGGAACTTGGCTGAAAGCAGCACACTGCATTCAAAGGTAAGGCAATACTAAATCAGTTAATTTAGACTGATGTCTTTATGATTTGCAGGAGTACGGCATAGAAGCCAGTCTCCTTCGCTTGCTGAATAAACAAAAATTTGCTCAACCCAAATAAAATTTGATGAGGAGATAATTTTGCGAGCCTGCAGCATAAAGGTCTCTCTCATGTGCAGGGTTTCTGCACTCGGAGGGCAAATCAAATGAAAGTCTAAAGAGTTAGTTCAACACACAGTGGACAAGATGATAGAGAGAGATACCATCAATCCGGTCCACCACTGGAGATACGCCCATGTACCCCAAAAAAATGTTGTTTTGTACCCTTCAAAATTAAATTATCTGCTGGGTCTTCTTAAACTATGACAACTTTACAAACCTCATATAAGCTTCTTTAAGTGGTCTACCTGAAGGAAACCCATTTTATGACTGCTTTAATGACTATCCCTCTTTATTATTTAAATAAATGTCCCTTTTGAAAAATGAAAGTAATCCAAAGGAGAATTCAAACAATATTAGACAGGCCATTCAACATTTTTATCATGGACAACTCGCAGCTAAAAACCCACAGACACAAACCTCTAATCTGGGATTTCATCAGGAGACAAAATCCTGGATCTGCTCCGCTGGCAATGAATTGGAAACTGACATGGTGGATTGCGTAGTGACTGTCTGATCTTTGCTCTCAAATCAGTTTGACAGTAACTGTAGGCGAAACCAGAACATATCTCAAATACCTTGTAAAACAAAAAAAAATCTCTGGGAACTCTTATGAGTGTGGTCAGTAACAGAAACAGGATCAACAAATGTCAGTTCTGCTTTCTGTTTCGGAACTTTAAGAGCAATGAATTCCCAGGCAGCCTGTTGGAATCCCTAACATGTCTCATGGGTGAGATCGAGTTGGATCTCTTTAGATTAAAAATCACTTGAGGCATTAAAAGTAAGCCAACATTTTCATAACATACAAAACCGCAGAGAGCAATTTCACTGCCAGCCTTTCTTTTAAAAGCATATATCTGTGTAAGAAGCTGCAGATGCATTAACTTTGCCAGTAAAACTCACTTGGACGTAAAATCTATTGCCATAATCTCTCTAAGCAACTCAAGTGGAGGAAGGCAAGTAGTGAGCGGCAGTGTGTTAACATCAAAAAGCAGTTTTCAGTGTGTGAGGTTCTACAAGACTCATTCATTCAGTGCAATGAGTGATACTTGTGTTGCGGTGGTCAGAGGTGGCAAAGCAAGGGAGACTCTGTTGTCGGACACAAGAGACCACTTTGATCTCTGACAGTCACTATCTTTGCCTTTGTTACCTGGATTTTCAATTAGTGAACCTGCATGGGAATCCCCTGACAAGATCAACAGTACACAGAAATATGTGACAATACACAAGCCCAGGAAAAAACTTAAAATCAGCAACTCCCTTCAGAGGAATTCTGCTTCTTTTTAAGCGAGTGTCTTGTGTGTGATATCAGATTTTCTTCTTTTGAAGTTAAAAGGTCAAAATGCCTACATGTAAAAAGATTTTTTTTCCATGTACACAGAGTTGACAACAGATTCACTCCTGTACTCCTTCTCTCACCCTGTCCCACATATGACAACACCTCATGTTTACCCCTCTGACTTCCATCCCGCGCATCCTGTTTGTGGCATCGTCTTCCACTGTTTGCTTCTGTAATCTACCTGAGCATGTACAAAACACTCCTTCTGCTGCGGCTGTTTTGAAGAAGTGTCACGGATACCATAAAAAAGATCCCTGCCCATGTGCTTTTGTCTGCTTTATCATTCCTTAAGTGGGTGGAAAAAGAGGGAGGATGGAAAATATGCTGATAAATGCAGCATACAAAAAAAAGAAAGAGGCCACAGAAAGATAGATATTTTTGGATTTAGCCTGGCAAAGCAATTAAATGGGCTCTGGGAAGTCGGGGTGGATGAGGATAAGAAACTAGATACACACTTGACTGTTAAAGAGAGGGCACCGTTTTGGAGCAGTACCCCAAGTGATGTCACATTGAAGGAAGTGCTTTGAAGGCAATGAGGGCATAGGGACATCCAGGCATCACAATGCAGTGTTTTATGCCAGCACCATCACAAGGACATGACGCTATCCCTGTAAGGAGTGGGCTTCACAATGCACTGTATACTTGCTATAATGTGAGCATCTTGATGAGGGGCCTGCCAAAGTGGGCTATCAAAGTGATGCGGATGTGTTTGTGCAATCAGAGGTGGGTAAACAAATATTTTAGCTTTGTATCTAAAAAAATCTCCATGTTTCATGATCTGCCGCATAGTAAAGGAGTGACATGGCTTTATTTTGCATCCAGGATCAGAATTCCAGGTGAGAGAGATAACGCCGTGTCCATTAAATGTAAAATGTATCCACCAACAATATATCAAAGTGTAAAAAGGAGTCTCACAAAATTGAGAAGCTGGGTAACACCACCCTCTAGTGTCTAATTGTTGATGGTTTTAAATTCATTTTTGGAAACTATGATATTGTTAGTCAAGCGCATAAATGCCATTTAGAGGGTAATATTCACTGAAAATCAGTGAAATTCAGATCTGAAATACTTCTTATCTTTTACACTGTATGTGGGTAGGCATATGTGAGTGTGCGCGGGACCAAAGTGGACACACACACAGTTGTACAACTCTTCTGATCCAACTGATCAAAAATGCAGAAGAAGTACACCCCATGATTCAAATGCTTGTAGAACCACGTTTAAGAACAATAACTTAAGAACTGGCAGCTCCTCTCCGATGTTCTCCACTTGTGAATAATCTTCCTCACTGTAGAACGATGGACTTAAAAATGTTTGGAAAAGGCCTGAATACTCCAGACCAGCAAACTGCCAAAACGTCTTCTTTTATAGAGATGCTCACACTTACTAATGATCAGTTAATCAAGTGCACTTGACTAGCAGTACCTGGCTGCTACTTACTCTCTTAATTCCTATGGAAGCAATAGGGGGGTACTTAGTTTTTCACACACTGCTTCTGTATTTTGGCTTAGTTTTTGTTCAAATTAATAATGGCACAGTGTAATATGTCATGTGTTGTTGTTACATAAGATTGTATTTACCTAATTTTTAAACCTCCTATTATTATGACCTGATATGTAAAATCTTAGAAGTGAAAGCTTCAAGCTGCCCCCCGCAGCATGAGATGATGACTCAGTCGTTTTCCCTCATTTATTTCTTATCAGATTACTGAAAATGACAACAAGTGCATCATTTTTCTTAGTGAAACAGCAGCTGAATTGGAAAGAACTGAAGTGTTTGTCCTATGAGTCATACTGTTGTGGGTCTCCTAACATTTGTTGCATTTAGATTTGCTCTTCATAAGAAGAGCAAAAATGGAGACTTTATACAATATGACATGCAATTAATGGCTAAAAGAGAGCGCAAAGGCCAAGAACTAATTAGCTTCCCTCATTCTATTGTGCTATCATACTGAGGCTTATTTTGTTGAGAGAAGATAGATTGTTTTTTACTTTACCTTTAGTTTCCCTAGCTGAGGACCCTGCACAATAATAGATACAGTCATGGTAAAAAGAAAGCATACCCTCTTTCATTTCTAAGGTTTTAGATATCAGGACATAATTTTAAAAAATCATCTGGTCCTTAGCAGGTCCTAAAATTAGGTAAATACAACCTCGGATGAACTACAAAACATGACATACTGTATTACACTATGTCATTTTTTAAAATTTAACAAATAAAGAAGCAGTGTGTGAAATAATAAGTACACCCTAAGAACTTAAGAGGTCAAGTAGGTGCCACGGAGGAAAACATCAGCAGTGAGCTTAAAGAAGTAACTGTTTCTACCCATCAGCCTGGGAAGGGTTATAAGGCCATTTCCAAAAAAATTCAAGTCCATCATTCTACAGTCCATCCATCCATCCATCCATTTTCTTCTGCTTATCAAGGGCAGGGTCGTGGGGGCAGCAGCCCAAGCAGAGAAGCCCAGACCTCCCTCTCCCCAGCCACCTCCTCCAGCTCATCCGGGGGCAACACTGAGGCGTTCCCAGGCCAGCCGAGAGATATAATCTCTCCAGTGTGTCCTGGGTCTGCCCCGGGGCCTCCTCCCAGTGGGACATGCACAGAACACCTCAGCCAGGAGGTGCCCAGGAGGCCTCAACTGGCTCCTTTTGATGTGGAGGAGTAGCGGCTCTACTCTGAGCCCCTCTCGGATGACTGAGCTCCTCGCCCTATCGCTAAGGGAGAGGCCAGCCAGCCTTCGGAGAAAGCTTATTAACGCCGCTTGTCTCGTTCTTTTGGTCACTACGCAGGGTAGGGACATAGATCTACCCAGGGTAGGGATGTAGATCAACCGGTAAATCGAGAGCTTCACATTTATGCTGGGCTCTCTTTTCAGCACAACAGGAGGGTACAACGTCCGCATCACTGCAGCTACAGCCCCAACTCGTCTGTCGATCTCCCACTCCCCTCGCTCGTGAACAAGACCCTGAGATACTTAAACTCCTCCACTTTTGGCAGAAACTCGTCCCTGACCCGGAGTGGGCACTCCACCCTTTTCCAGCTAAGGACCATGGCTTCAGACTTGAAGGTGCTGATTCTTATTGTGCCGCTTCACACTCAGCTGCGAACCACTCCAGTGCGAGTTGGAGGCCACCACCTGATGAAGCCAACAGAACCACATCATCTGTGAAAAGCAGAGATTCTGAGGCCACCAAAGTGGAAGCCTTCTGCCACTTGGCTCCGCCTAGAAATTCTGTCCATAAAAATTATGAACAGAATTGGTGACAAAGGGCAGCCCTGGCGGAGTCCAACACTGACCGGCAATGAGTCCAACTTATTGCCGGAAATGCGGGCCAAGCTCTTGCAACAGTTGTATAGGGCTACTGGCTCGTAGCAACGGGATACTCCAAGGGACGCAGTCAAATGCCTTCTCCAAGTCTGCAAAACACATGTAGACTGGTTAGGCAAACTCCCACGCACCCTCAAATATCCTCGAGAGCACAAAGAGCTGGTCCAGTGTTCTACGGCCAGGACGAAAACTGCATTGTTCCTCCTGTATCTGAGGTTCAACTAATGGATGAACTCTCCTTTCCAGCACCCTGGCATAGACCTTTCCAGGGTGGCTGAGGAGTGTGATCCCACTGTAATTGGAGCACACCCTGCGGTCCCCCTTCTTAAAGATGGGGACCACCACCCCAGTCTGCCAATCCCAGAGCCACCACCCCAGATCTCCATGCAGTGTTGCAGAGGCGTGTCAACCAGGACAGCCCTACAACATCCAGAGCCTTTAGGAACTCAGGGTGAACCTCATCCACCCCAGGGGCCCGTCAGCTGCCTCCGAAGTCCCACAGGCTAACCAAGCCCGATAGGACTCCTTTTTCAGCTTGATGGCTCCCTTCACCTCTGGTGTCCACTATCTGGTTCAGAGATTACCACCACAACAGGCACCGACCACCTTGTGGCCGCAGCTCCTTATAGCAGCTTCAGCAATTGAGGTGCAGAACATGGTTCATTCAGACTCATTGTCCCCAACCCCCCTTGGAATGCTGTTGAAGTTCTGCTGGAGGTGGGAGTTGAAGATCTCACGGACCGAGGCCTCTGCTAGGCGTTCCCAGCTATTTCCCTCACTATTCGTTTAGGTGTGCCAGGTCTGTCCAGCATCCTCCCCCGCCACCTGATCCAACTCACCACCAGGTGGTGATCAGTTGACAGCTCAGCTCCTCTCTTCACCCGAGTGTC
>VUQS01031497.1:9318-22384 GCA_015108495.1 Heterochromis multidens | reverse complement strand
ACTCCCAGAAAAACCCAAAAAAAAAAAAAAAAAAAAAAATAAGAAAAGCAATCACAACATCAAATTCAGATTTTTTTTAGAGCACAATTACCAATTCTGTAACAAAGTAACATCTGTGAAACAAGGTAAATATTGCAAACAAATGTGACTGAGAGCAGAAAAAGAACAACAAAGGGCGTGCTACAGACAGGTACTACCTTAATTAAATTTTGACTTGGTTCACATTGGGTCACAGATGGAGGAGGGGTTCTCTTCTTACGCATGCATGAGGTAATCCCAAAACCCAATCCACACTAGCCCTTCCCAATCTGCCTCCATGTTCACAGTGCATAATACCCCATCAAGCAGTCTGTTTTATCTCCTCATCACAGTTATTCCAGTATGTCCCTTAGAGCGTGTAATACTCCTTGTAATACTTCTCTTCGTTTCTTGTCTGTATATTTGTATCCTGTAGTCTTTTCTATTTTTTCAGGATTTATTTGAGGCTGTGTTGTTTGCCTCATGAGAGAGGGTACTGGGCTTCAGATATAAGATGTGGATTTACTGTGTTGACAAGTGTGAGCTCAGAAACTCATTACCACCCCGATGAGAGGAGCTTTCCTCTCCTGCCCAAAATGGAACCCCCGGAAGCCCAGGGGGGGGTCTCATGCTTTTCCAGGATCCTGCAAGAAAGCAAGAAGGATTAACTTTAATTTAACATGCTAGATAACAGTGCCAAATCAGATTTACTCATGAGAGTAGCCGTAGCCAAGTTACAGCCATATTTAGTCAATAGCTCATTTAGTTTGATGTATGATGGACTGAATTCTGAAGGATGATTGCAGGTTTGGCTTAAATGAGAACTTAAAATCAGCTGAAAATGATGTCACAGATTAGATTTGACTATTGACACAGTAAAACAGAGAATAATGGTGGATGATGCAAAATGCAATGGTACAGCTGATCAACATGACATCTTAGTGTAAATTGTGTTATATTATGAAATATCACAAGAAAGATCACAAGATAATTGGGTTTGTAACTGTAGTCTCTTTGCTTTTGGTAAAACCATTGATTCAAGCAGCAACTCTGCAATCCTTTGCATGGGGGATGGGCTCTGTAGTATGTGGGGAGGCTTTTGTCCCTTTGCTTACTGTACATATGAATGGGGCTGAACCCGAATGTCCAATCTAATGAATGTCAATAGTCTGAGACTTGAGTTAAGGAGCAGGCTTCTCTGGTTGTGTAGAAGTGGACAATAGAGATAGAGAACAGAGAGACAACGCTTTAGAAGAGCAGGGATATGAACAGGAAGAGATGAGCAAACAGAGACAAGTGTGAAAGATGGAGAGCAATAGAGACAGAGCATGAAAATGAAGAAAATGGAGAAAAAGCCACAGGGAGATGCATGATGTTGTACTCCTGCAAGGCTTAGCTGGCCCTTTCTCAGCTACCACCTGTTCCTCTTTAAGCACATCCTGTCATTTAATACCTAATCCCTTCATTCATTCCAGCGTGTTTACTAACCATTGTCTCTACTCCCTTCAAGCTGTGGTCAAGAGCTGGTTCAAAAGTTCGCAGTGTATGGAGAGCACGCACTCACAGTAACTGAGGGCATTGTGAGTATGTTCGCTCCTGCCAAGCAATTGTCTCAGACAAAGATTGTGCATGCAAGTGAAGGAGTCGTGGGGTTCTAGCCAGACATATAATTGGGAAGACTACAGTACACACTGTATTACTAATCCATGTAAAGATGGAATAATACACATATTAGAAAGATAGAGATTTGTGAGAATATACATGAGCAAAATATTAATGATAAAATAATAATATGTAATAATAACTGATTTTGCAGTTAACACAAAGCCCAGTGGAAGCTGAAGGATTAGTGATTAGTTTTCAGGTCATCAACCAAAGTAAACAAATTACAGTTTTGAATGGATTGAACTACAAGTAAAATCCAGGATATCAAAGTTATCTCAGTTAATAAAATTATTGAGAAAAATGAATCCAGGTGTTGCTGAGACATTTTAATCAAAATCACAAGTGTCAAACTGAAGGATGTAGGATGAAGGATTGTACATGTTTAAATTTAATTCAATAATTTAAAAGTGTTGTGACCGTTATTTGAGTAATGTTGTGTTTAGACTTTGATTGCTCTGCATGTATTATGCGGCTTCCAGTTTTTGTGTGACCAAGAACAGTGAGCAATGGGCCACCATGACCAAAATACTCCTATTCAAATTAATCATGTCTGCCCAGGGTTCATTTTTAGGGTACAGCACTATTCTTGTAATTGTGTGGCATATGGTGTCAAGGAAATGGGGTAAAAGTTGATATCTTATCATTGTTCAAGAATAGAAACTGAATTTGGAGTATGGGCATGGACACACGTAATTACATTTTACAGTAATAAACTATTTATGGAGATTAAAAGCCACAGTATTTTACCGTAATCTAAACAGCATAGTACTGTGCAGTCGCTTTTTCTTTTTCTTTTTCTTTTTTTTTTTTACAAAAACAAACTGTTGTTGTAGATTACACTGTAGGGAACACTATAAAACAAAATTTTAATGCTGCCAAATCTAACAGTATTACTTACCTTGTAAGTATTACTTACCTGTAATTTAACAGGGAAATTTCTTGTAAATGTAAATAATATGGTTTATCCTGTGGAGACCAAATGTCTGCACAAAACTTCCTTACTTTCAGTCCAGTATCCAGATTTTACTTTTTTTAACTAAACAGGTAGATATTGCCTTCCCTGCTTGGCTAAAAATCACTCTTGTTTTGTTAATATATTAATGCTAAAATTTTGAAGTAGGGAATGCAGAAAGTAAGAGGCGAACATGCACTCTCAACTAAAAACAGTTGAGATTATATAAATCAGTGGGATATGGAAAATTGGCTTTTAATCCAGTAATGCTTAAACCTTGTCAGTTTACTTTACTGTAAGCTCAAACATGTTGGTGCTGCTTGAACATCAAACTTTATAAAAACAGTTCACTCTTAGGGCAAGTTTTCATGCTTGGGTAGTCAAAAATGATTACTCCACAATCTCCTTGTAGCTTACTGGGACTCTACCTAAAGCGTGCAATTAAAAACAAAGTCATAAGCTCATTATGGAAAATGGCACGTGCATTTGTGAAGTCTGAGGTAATGTTTCCCATTTTTTATCAGTTTCAGTGTCTCCGTGAGGATGTCCTGGCGTTTTTATGAGCAGGATGTCCTGTGTCAGCTCAAGGAATTGCTTCTCTTTTGTCAAGCCTCAGGCTCTAAACTACTAAATTGAACCACCCGGGCCTCATATATCCTCAGAGAGCAGTAACTATCTTGCTTTATCTTGCATTTTTTTCCCCTACTGTTGGGTTTGTCAACTGGCTCGCCAACAAAGCCACCAATTCTCATCACGAACAAAAACAAGCCTTGACTCCTCTGAAGTATTGTGTGAGAGCTCTGAAGGAGGACATCAAAAGAGTGGGGAGAGTGACAGCTGGTCCTCCTCTTGGTCTGGCCCCCTGATAAGATCAGAGTGACAGGAGTACATGAGACCCAACAGGTACCTCCCTCACGCCCCATCACCCTCCTTACTGCTCCCATATGGCTACTAACAAGGCTCTCATCTACCAACATATCAATTCTTCTGTGAATATTCAGACTTCTGACACATCCACGCATACAAATAATATTTCTATTAAAAGAATGTATTTATTTGTTCACCCACCAATCTACAGGCATTTTATCTTTGTCCTCTAGCTATCTCTAGTTATCACCTCCACACTGTTTGTCTGTCCTTCACATGTGACTGCTCTCCTTCCACAAGATGCCATAAACCCATTGGGAGTGTTAGCAACTGACCACTTGAAAGCTGTGGCTTTCTACAGCTCCAAACCTAATGGACTCTAGCCTAACACCTGTAAAAATATTTTAGACTTTGAGCGAGGACTCCCATTTGTCTCTTTCCAGCCCATGTGTTCCAGTTAAAGATGGGCTCAGCTGGCATGTTTTAAGCAAGTCAATATTCTGTTAATTTTAGGGGCACTAAACTGTTTGTTTGCCACAGTTTTATGACCCCATGTGCTCCTCATTCATTCAAGCAATTTAAACATATTTTTTAAATAGCTACTTGATGAAAAAGGAAAAGTATGATCAGTGTGGAACTAATGATAAAATTATAATGAAAAACAACACACACGTTATTTTCTCAAAAGCATCCAAGACCATCCAATTAAATTTGAGTCAGCTGGGGGAAACTGCTTGTTATGGTGGAAAGTGCCACATTTCCTTGGGGTCAGTATCTTGCAGTTTCGTTTGTTTGCCTCTGTCTCCAAGGTACAGTGGTTAGCTCGCACACCCCCATCTGAGACAGGTCCCAGCTCGCAGGTGCAGTGGAAAAGATCTAACACTAAGAACAAGGCTCTTTCCTTAACACACCTCAACTCAGAACCTCCTTTTTGTCCTCTTGTTTTGCATTAGTCTCTGTTTCGACTTTTTTTTTTCTGGCATGTCTCAAGGCAAAATGCAAACAAACAGAAAACTGTGGAGCAGACAAATGTAATTTCATCTGGCTCCACTAACAAACTGCAGGATACCCTGAGGTCTTGTCACTGAGCTGATTTGTACAGGCCCCCTCTCTCATCGCAGGGGTCAGGGGTCATGCAGGGAACAGACCATGTGGTATCAAGTCACTGCACCTTCAGGAAACACAGAGATGACATACAAGTTCCAGTGTCTTTCATAGCTTAATTTATAGACTGGTAAAAAAACAAAATAAAAAAATGAGGCTTTGTTTTGACCCATAAAAATGCAAGCACAGTTATAGCAATGAGGGATGGACAGTTTACACTACACATTTATGTAAATACGTAACATGAAACCTAATAATTTCAAGCTCAAGAGGGCAAAAGTTTGTTTGAATGCACTGCAGTGTCATTTGTTTATGTTGTACTGAGGAATGAGTCTTTGAAACATGACACAAAAGCAACTGATGGGGGAGGGCTGGCCTTAACCCCTTTTACTGTGGTAGTAGGGAAAGTTGAAGGGAAGAATTACGAGAGGAAATGGGGCAGGAGGTATTCTAAAAGGATCTCTCAAATAAAGAAAAAAAATCTATTATTTCACTAATGATCTTCATTTTAAATTGTATGCAATGCATGTTTTCATAGTGAAAGGCAACATATGACAAAGCTTCTGTTATCACTTTTGGCTGTAAGCACCACAGCTTTCTGGCATAAATATGTTAAAAGGACAGCAAATGAACTTCCCTTTATGGCTCTTAAGATAAACATTAACACCTGACAGTGAATGTCCTTCCAGATAAACCAGGATTAGTGTTTGATTAATGCTCTGGTGGCAAAGATGAAGGGACTGTACTGGCTATGACTAATGTTTCATGGTGCTCACTGCAGAGAAGTGGATAACTCATCCAAATCTGGACTACAGCTCCATGAAGCAGGCCTGGATGATGACATGAGGATGATATGTTTATATGGGGTGTGTAATGAGGCAGTAAATCAACACAGGCCTGCGATGCAAGGAGGGATGATGGTCTATCTGGGGCCCCTTGTGTTTTTAGTGGTATGGGGGATAGTTTGGGGGTAAAATCTGGCACTCTGAGGTTGACCTGGCAAGTTTGACCCCACAGTTCCTTTGAACAGGACAACCCAGGGGGACACACTATGCCAGTTTGTTGAGGGATTTGCACATGAAGGACAGAGAGTTTAGAGAGTCTCAAAGGAGGAATGTAAGTAAGATCCCTTATCTTTTTGTGTGTGTGTGTCATTCATTACAATAAGAGCAGCTGGGGTTCACCTGTATCAAAAACATAACTCCCCTGGAGCTTTTGAAGGTGTTTTTACATGAAGAAGATAGAGAACATCAAAGCATCCTTGAAATTCTGCATAGCTTCAGTAAACCATATGAATATTTGGCAGTGATAGGCCTTGACTAATGGCAACAGATAAATCAGTAGCAACATGTCAGAGTGACTCATAGAAATGCACACTATATGGTTTTCCTAAAAGCAGAAAAAGGGAGTGTTAAAGTTCAATGAACCACGTGCTACTTTGTTAGTACAAAGTACAGCAAGTGTTTAGGTGGCAAACCATTAAAACATATTAAGCAAACTGACACCAAAAGCAGTTTTACTTTTGAAGAAATTTTAAATCATTTTAAACAATACAGGTCTGTGGTTCTTGTGAGTTAAGGTGGTGGGGAGTTCCATGTCAAAACAACTATTAAAGTATATTCTGTGGGAACTCTCCTCACTATGGCCTCAGGTAGGCTTATGTAGTCACGCTACCTTTCGGCGCCACCTAACAAATGCCACAATCATTAAATAAATAAGGCGAACGATGACAGATAGGGTGACGCACATCCTTAGTGGATCCTGTCAGACTGCTCCCCAGCAGCCTTCAGACCTCATTCAGTTTAATTTGATGCCCTCACACTCGTGGCTCCCTAGCCAATCTATTTTATTGATCGGTGCTGGGTGTGCTTTAGTTTGATCAATGCCTATCCCTTTTCACTGCTTTTTACAAGCTGCACCAAAAGCGTAACCATCCTCAGTGAAATCGATGACAGCAAAGACATCCTCTGCAGGATATGTGTGCAGATTTGGATTTCCTCCTCTCTAGTCAAGAAAGCTATTAAAACCTAAAGGAGAGGGGGGCAATAAGGCAGGGACCATTTGGGAGAGAAAGTCCAGCTTTGATCCTGTCTCCAGCTGACTTGTGCTTACAGGGCACATTAGCTTTGACAGTTGTTTCTGCAGAGAGAGGGGCTAATCTGAAGCTGTCTGAAGATCCTCAGCCATGCACCATAAAGGTCAGAGCTTACCTGCTCTCAATTTTATAATGCATGGCTGAGGATCTCAAAACTCCAGCATAAAGATTCATGGAGCAGATTAGGGCTGCGATTTTTATCCCAACATTCCAGTAGAGTTAGAGTAGAGCATGTGTGAGAGCCAAGAAAGGATTCCTGTCTTAAACAAACTGTGTGTCCCTGCAGCCAGAGAGCTTCTTATTTTGGTGGAATGACAGGCAGCACATAAGCCAAAGCTGCATGCCCCAGCACAGAAGGGCAACGCTTGGGCATATCTCAGTGTGTATCCACCTAACAAACACCCCAGCTCTCCAGGAGATCCACTATGTGTTGTCATGGCAGTCCTCCAAACACAGTAGGGATGTATTTAGGGGCTTTGTATTTCCTGTGTTTACCAAGGGTCTTGGGCAGTCCTGCAGTGAGGCACAGGATGCTGGTCACCACAGCAGCAACAGTGAAGTCTATGGCTGCTCAATGGAGGAAAAACACACAGCCACAGAAGGGAAGCTAATCTGAGGCGACAATAGTGTAAGAACTGAGCTGTTACATCACTTTTCCATCAGACTGGGTAGAATGCTAATGGCAGACACCTTCTCTTCTCTTATTCTTCCTCTTCATCACTCCTTACTCCTGCCAACTCCTTATCAGTAGGCAGGACATCAACACATGGCACATTCTTACACAGAAGATAGGACATCTCTGTGCCATAAGTGGATTTGTCAACCAGGAAATCAGGTTGTATTTATAGAAGGATCTAAGTAAGGGTCAGAGGACAGTAATCTGACCTTGGTTTAGTCTGACATCAGCAAATATAGCCATCTACACTCTGGGCTGAAAGCCTAAGTGGCATATCCATGTGTGAGATCAATTTCCTCAGACATTGTTCCCTCTTAACTAGGCATGGATATGCACCAGTAATGGACTACTGTAAATCTTAAATGCATCTTTGAGCCTGCTGGAGAGGTGGCAGGGGAATAATTGTCATCAATCACCTAAAGTAAACAGCTCAGTTAAGAAGTGATGTGTGCTGGTGTTGCATAATGACAGAGCAAGCTGCTAGCCTGGTGACAAAAAGCTCTTTACTGTAGAGGCTGTTTCCTAATACATGCAGGAGTTAACATGGTGGAGCTGCTTTCATTGGAGAACATTGATTCTTCTTATGTTGAAAGTGATCATTTTCTCTCTTAATGTTCTGATAAAACAATAATGGAATACTGATTAAATATTTTTGTTAGAATACTGTATTACTGTGAAAACGCTTTACATTTCCATTATTTGTATTACCATGGCATATTTTCCTGTAGCACTTATATCATATTTTTTGTTTGTTTGTTTTCATCCTATATAAGGACCTGTCCAAATCTGTTCTAAAGACCTACACATTTTTACTTGTGTTTAGTCTAAGATGCGTTATGGTTATGTCAAGTCCACCGTAAATGTTTTCTTACTTCTTTTTTTATTTCAGCTGTTGTTTCTACTGTTAGATTTATATATTTATTTTTATTTGATTCCTTTTATAATTTTATCTCACTTTTTTACTATTTTTTTATTAATCAAATTTTTATTAATATTGTAATTTTTTTCCTTTGCTTTTCATTTTAATCATGTTGTTTATGTGAGTTTTTGTGTTTTGTACTAAGGGTTTTTGGAGACCTGGAGTATTAATGTGTCTGTCTTAACCAGAAAGCATTTTGGGTCAACTCTTATTGTTTCAAAAGTGCCACATAAAGAAAAAGGACTTGACTTGACTTGACTCCATTTGACTTGTCTTGTTTTTGAGTGAGATGTCTCAGTAACTACTTGATTGATTATTGGTTCAGTCATAGCCCCCTGACAATGAAGGAAATGCACTACTTTTATGATCCTCCAAGTTTCATCCAGTTCCATCAATAATTATGTTTTTTCCAATATATTTATTTCTGAATAATTTTGTAAAGCTAATGATGATTTGCTGTACTTTGCATTAATAAAAAGTTTGCATGCTAACACACTAAACTACTATTGATATTGTGCTGTAGATACAGGCGGGAGAAGTTGGGAGGAAGAAAAAGGAATAACATGCAGCAAAGGTTGCCTGCAGAGTCCTATATTTAAATGATAATGTAAACTTAAATATGAAAGTGTAATTCTATGACAGTATTATATTTATCCACAAATATATGTGTTATTTGAGTAAGAATTGAAATGAAAAAAAAGGCAAAAATACAATTAACATTTAAAAACAAAAATTATATATATATGATATCCTATCCTAAAGAAGTGCCTAGAATCACCGTACTTAAGCAAATACATGACAGTGATTAGTTCCACCAATAAAATCTTTTACTATCACTTTTACTGAGACTGATTGAAACTGTTTACAAAACCAATGTGATAAAATAATACTTTAAACAGTTCTCCTGCATCTATTGCTTTCTAAGTGCCTCAGACTACTACATGTAGTAGTACTACTCACATTTACATTTCCTACATTTTTTTTCTTTTTTGTGGTATTTCATCAGAGAAACTAAACTGAGGCTTACTTCAAACTTGTAAATGAAAAGCATTTTCCAATCCAGACTTGCTAATGAGTAAAAATCTGAATCTTAATTCATGTTTAAGAAGCAATGTCTCTGTTTTCTACTTATAATACATAAAAGCCAAACCAGAAGAGGAAAATAAAGAGATGTGTGGTTGCTGAAGAGAAAGAGAAGCAGTCAGTTCAAAGAGAAGTCAGCTGACTTATACTTCACTACACATTCCTAGCACTCTGCCATTTCTTTATAGTAAATCTAACATTGCAACCCCCTGCAGTTTCCTTCATCCCTGAATGAGCTTCCTGCCTAATGAGGGGCTTAGATTTTGACCCATTACTTCATCACTGTCCAGGGCCTGTCTTTCCTATCATGTTGTTCAGCCCTACTGGACTTGCCCTCCTTCTGCTTTATTGTTCAAAGTGGTATGAAAAGTGTTTTCTGTTTGAACTGAGTGGAGGCAAAAACTTTCATTCTAGTACAGATAAAGTAAAGGATACATTCAAAATAAAGTCTGTGAAAGACTCATCAGTCCTGCAGTGGGCTAATCTTTAAAATTGGACTCAAAAGTGCCCAGCTATTATTGAGCATTGTTGAATCTTTAAAGCGTTATTAACTTTATTATCCCCAGGCCATACAGTAATAGCTCAGGAGTAGCTGAATTCCTGATTTGACTTGATTTGCTGTCAGTATATGTAAATGTGTCTGAACTGGAGGATGAATAAGCACACTTTCCTTCAGCATAACATCCTCACAAATGAAAAAAATTAAATATAATATTAATTTAGAGCGGGCAGCACAGTGGCTTGGTGGTTAGCACTGTTGCCTCACAGCAAGAAGGTCCTGGGTTCAACTCCACCATCTGGCCGGGGCCTTTCTGTGTGGAGTTTGCATGTTCTCCCCATGTTTGCGTGGGTTCTCTCCGGGTACTCCGGCTTCCTCCCACAGTCCAAAGACATGCAGTTAGAGGGGTTAGGTTAATTGGTGATTCTAAATTGCCCATAGGTGTGAATGTGAGCGTGCATGGTTGTCTGTCTGTCTCTTTGTGTTAGCCCTGCGACAGACTGGCGATCTGTCAAGGGTGTACCCTGTCTCTCGCCCTGTGGCAGCTGGGATAGGCTCCAGCCCCCCCGCGACCCTGAATTGGATAAATGGAAGAGAATGGATGGATGGATGGATTAATTTAGAGCATCAGTGTGGTTTGCCACATTCTAAGTAGTAAGTCAGCAATTCCCAAAACCTATGATGCATTACATCTGTCAAAAAATAAGATAAAAAGTTTTTCTCTTTCAATACAGATACAAATTTTAACTGCTGAAAATGAACCTGACCTGTACCAGTATTGCACAATTGCCCTCATCTTGTTGTCCCACTAAAGTAATTATAGGGTGAGTAATGTAATTAACCGGTACTACTCTAATGATAATGCTAAGATAACAAGTCCCAAAAACCGGTTATCAACATGCAATTACATCCATTATGCTGTCAAAACAATGAAAAGAAGTAAGCAGGCAAATTTTATTCAACCTATCTTTATTCATTTGTACAAAAAGAATTTCTAAAGAAGAGTCTCTGGGCACGGATCAACACACTTACCACAGCTCCGAGAATAGAGTGGTAAAACGAGCTCCTCTTTACACACAAACGCAACATGTCTGAATGAGTTTTGGTGTGAGGGTACTACCTCATGGTGTGAGGTGCTTTTTTCATCTAACACCCTTTCACCAAATGTCAACTGGCAAATAAGCCCAGCCTACCCCGCAAAGAAGATTAGTCAGACCATTCTCTTTGTAAAAGGTGGGAGGCAGGAAGATGCTAAACACAGGCAAATAAAGAAATATAGACATTTAAATGTTTGCCTCTCTGCAAAAATGTTGCAAACACACAAATACACAAGGCGAGCACACAGAACTATCTGCATGACAGCTGTCTTATTTATGGTTTGCTTTTAACCAGAAATTCTGACTTTGAAAGGTTACATGTTATCATCCAGAGATCACAAACTGAATGAAGACAAACTAGTAGAGAAAGTGTGCTAACATGCCATCTGCAGTACATAAGGTTCTCATATCTGTCAAGATAAAGACATAATATGATCAATGAGCCTCTACAAGTCTGCGGTCTTTGATTGACTTTCTTTGCCTCAGGCCTTTTCTGCTACTTTAAGTTGTTCCGGTGTGGTCATCAACAATGAAATGGGTGTGTATGCAGCTTGTCTGCAGCTTCATGCTCCCCTGATTCTTGTTTTGCAATCAGCACAGGCCGGAATGACACACCCCGCATCACTAACGCTCTCTCAGAAAAGGCAGGCGAGTGGATCAGCTACAGACATCCACAATGCTTGACTGGCAAAGGACAATCCAATACAAATAGAAACCATACAGCATATATCACTTATGACAGCTAACTGAAAAAATACATATATCTGTGTGTGGTGTGATGAATGTAAGTTTTCTGAGGCAATGTTGCACAAACAAATTATGAAATGAATTTCAAACTTTTCTTTTTATTTAACAAAAGATGAAATTAAATGAATGGGTTCTGAGATTTTGTTAAATCTGCAATTACACTACACCACACCACACTAATCACTTTTTCATGCACAGAGCAATTAAAACAAATTTCCACTGCCTTAAGCATCACCTCAAGCATTATTTCTTGCTGTGTAATGACCCAATTACCCCTGCTAACCATGTTCACATAGGACAGCCAGTCACCGGGTTCAACCCCACAGGTGTCCAGACTGCAAGCCGAGAAACATCAAAAGACATCTTTTATGACCATTTTTATGATCTACTTAGTTTGCCCAATCTGTTTACCAGCGATGTCTCTCTAAATGTTAACTGAAGTATCTTTGAAGAATTTCTTGAATGCCCAGCTAAAGCTTTGCAGAGCTCTTTGGCTTTATGAAATTAAAGATGATTGCTTTGTTGTTGTTTTGTGCTGAAACTCTATATTCTGCACAACCATTGTCAGTTAAAATGTGGATAATATTGTAGGAAATGTACGAATGTGGTAAAGAGAGGAGGGCATAAGTGCTGGTTATTCTACTGATTACAATCTTTAGGGACAGGCAACTATAACTCATGAAGAGCTGTGTGAACACATTTTGAGGGCTATGACCAGGTTCAAACAGATTATTTGCAAAACTACCCAATACATGTTTACTGTATAATTATGCAGCATCATCACATACATCTTCTTTGAGAGGGAAGGAAAAAAATATTATTAGCAACCTACAGTACATGTTTACAATATAATACAGTTTATTACAGTTTATTTAGCTGTGGAACCAGCTCCCAGTTTGGATTTGGGAGACAGACAACCTCTCTACTTTTAAAATTAGGCTTAAAGCTTTCCTTTTTGATAAAGCTTATAGTTAGGGCTGGATCAGGTGACCCTAAACCCTCCCTTAGTTACGTTGCAGTAGGCCTAGGCTGCTGGGGGCTTCCCATGATGCACTGAGCATTTCTTCTTCACTCACCTCTTTTCACTCTCTCTGTTTTTATACACCACTTTGCATTTAATCATGAGTTATTGTTAATCTCTGGCTCTCTTCCACAGTGTGTCTTTTGTCCTGTCTCCCTCCCCTTACCCCCAGCCAGTCGTGGCAGATGGCTGCCCCTCCCTGAGCCTGGTTCTGCCAGAGGTTTCTTCCTGTTAAAAGGGACTTTTTCCTTCCCACTATCACCAAGTGCTTGCTCATAAGGGGTTGTCTGATTGTTGGGGTTTTCTCTCTATTATTGTTGGGT
>VUQS01031495.1:0-10397 GCA_015108495.1 Heterochromis multidens | reverse complement strand
AAACAAGTTCACATGCCATGATCAAGAAAAAAAAATAAAAATAAAAATCCACCCTCTCTTAGATTGAGAACTTCATGATATACAGTTAGAGTTTAAAGTTTACATACACTCACGTTCACAACCTCCGTGGCCCCATATACTTATACATGTTATATAGTTTTATGAGAGGCTGCTGAATAAATGCTACCTGCAGCATTATGTACAGCTTCTGTTTACTCTGCACAAGCGTTTATAGCAACACGGGCACAATCAGCTCTACTTAAGACCACACATTTGAGCCCTGCTGACACTTCACACTGTGATTATAAAGCATTCAGTGTCTGTAATTTCTGCCTGAGCTACCTGCTGCATCAGCGAGTGCTCTTACAGGTGTATATGATCCAGATGTTTGCTCAGAGTTAAATGGGATCTCAGAGAGTAATTTCTCAGCTTGGATGAAATAACTGTGTTTATGTGAGCTGGATTTCAGACAGAGTGACTCAGTGACAGAGCATGCAAGTTTCCACAGGTCTCCCTCCTCCCTCCCTGCCTCCCCTCCCCTCCTGATGTCATGGTTGGCACTACAGCTGCTGGGTCACAACAGTAACATGAATCTTGTTTAAAAAAAAAAAGAAATAACTCTGTGGATGTTGCTGCTGCAACCTCCTTATAGCTGGAAGACAGTCGGACCAGGAGTCATTAGATGACACAAACATCAGAGGTTGTGTTAGACTTTCTCACCATCTTGATGAATGGGGTCATAAAATTTCCACTTTTTTGTCATTTTATTTGATTTATTTTTTAATAATAAAAGAGACATAGTTCAAATGAGGCATAACCTTGGTATGAAAGCAAAGCTTTCGATTTACTGGTTGAACTACCCTCACCTATGGCCATGAGTTTTGGGTACAGACCAATAGAATAGCATCACAGATACAAATGGCCTGAGAAGGTTCACACTAAGTACATGTGACAGTTGTGAAAGAGCCTTGAGAGACCGGTTTGGCAGTGGGTCAGTGATGGTATGGGGAGGCATATCCTTAGAGAGTTACACAGATCTCGACATTAGCCAACAGTGCTCTAACTGCTGTTAGGTACTGGGATGAATTCCTCAGAGCCACGGTCACACCTTATCCTGGTTCAGCAGGTCACGAGTTCCTCCGGGTGTAGGACAATGTCCAGCCTCATGTGGCCAGAGTATGTAGGCAATAGTACGATGACCTAAGTATTGATGCCATTTATGTTCACGTTCCCCGGACGTGAATCTGACTGATGTTATGTATTGGTGCATTAGCGCTACAGACTGTCCGGGAGCTCACTGATGCCCTGATCCAGGTCTGGGAGGAGATACTCCAGGACACCATCCACCATCTAATCAGGAGGATGCCCAGACGGTGGCAGGAGTGCATACAGGCACGTGGGGTTGGTGCAGTACTAAGACACATTATGACACCAGCTGGATTAGCCTCTGATTTCAATGTTTAACTTTGATTTTTGGTGTGATTTGGAATCCAGCCTTCACACAGTTGATGATTTCCACCGACTGTTACATGTTACATCATATACATCAGTATAATCACATACAGAGAACCTGATATGGTGCCCTAATTAACACAGGTTTAACTGAAGTGGCGTGGGATGGAGTCATACTTACAGCCTGAATTATTGGATGAACCTGTAATGAATTCATATGTACCTTTTTTCAAAAGTAAAGGAATTTCAGGCTTTATCCAGTGTTGAGTTTGCCAACATATAATTTGGTCTTAGCTATAGGGTGAGCTGGGATATATTTAGCTAAACAGTGTCTATATTAAACCACTCTGCGGAGGAACAGGGTGTGACATGGATGCAGGCGGTGGGCAGTTCTCTCCCTCTGACTGTGTGCACAAAGGCAGCACACAGTCAGCAGCAGCAGCGTGGCCAGGCAAGAATGTGACCACCCAGCTCATTCTGCCGGCCAGACATCGCTCAGCAGCCACGGCCACAGGGCGCAAATACTATTCATAACACATCCTCCCACTGGACAGCGCACAGGGCCCGAGGAACGAGAGGGGGCTGACAAGGCCTGTGAGTCAGTGCTGCATGCTGGTGTGTCATAGTACTACGAATAACAAACAACAAACAGCCAGACACACTTACTTTTTCTTGGCTTCCTCGTACTGCCAGTTCAGTTTCACTTTGTCTACCAAATATGAGGAATCTTGAGAAGCATACTAAAAAGAAATTAAAGACATTACCAATGAGATGCTGGCCCACATTACAGGATATGATCAGATTATTTGGCTTTAGTCAGTTATGCAGGGAGTTAAATGAAATAATACAGTCATCATCTGGACTGCTGACTATTATTTTAGGGTGAGACAGGGAGGAGCAGCGGTGTCTCCTACCTCTCCCATGATGTCAGTCTGACAGCCAGTGTCACAGTACTGCTGCAGATTGCACGAGTCACCCACGGTTCCAGTGCTGTTCGCCACCTCACTGGCCGAGTCGCTGATCGACAAGCTGCTTTGGAAGTTAACAGTCAGCTTAGCCAGGCTCTGTGAGATAAAGCAACAACGCAGAATATTAAAGGAGACACATTATGCTCATTTCCAGCCCCATATTTATATTCTTGGACTCAAATCATGCAAAGCTTTGCATGATTCACAGTTCAAAATAATCCTTATTTATCTTATACTGGGACACGTTAGAGATATGACTTCACTGTGACATACAGTCAAGAATAGAAACGTGTTTAGAGCAGTCTTAAAACTGAGCTTTTGGTTCATTGGGATTACATGTACATAGACTGACCTCAATATTGACCTCTGTGTGTTCACCACAGCTATTTCTGTTACACCTGCCTCTTTCTCATTCACACAGATGTATTCTGTCTTGTTTCTACTGATTTTCACTACAAGATGGTACTGAGACCTGCTATGATGTATGGTTTTAATGACAGTGGCACTGACAAAAAGACAGGAAACGGAGCTGGAGGTGGCAGAGTTGAAGATGTTACAGTTTTGATTGGAAGTGACCAGGATGGACAGGATTGTAAATTAGTATATTAGAGAGATATCTTAGGATGAGCAGGTTGGAGACAGAGTAAGAGAGGCACGGCTGAGATGGTTTAGACGTGCAGAGGAGGGATTGTGAATATACTGGACAAGGGATGTGGAAGATGGAGCTGCCAGGCAGGAGTAAAAGAGGAAGACCTCAGAGAAGATTCATGGATGTAGTGAAGGAGGACATGCAAAGGGTTGGTGTGACAGAGCATGATGGTAGGGATAGGGTGAGATGGAGGCAGCCTAAAGGGAGCAGCCGAAAGAAGAAGAAGAAGAAGAAGAAGAAGAAGAAGAAGACCTCTTTGTTGTCACCAAAATTTTTTATATTTTTATATTTTTTTATGCCACATTAAAGGCATCCTTTTTCATTTGTGTGGAGGTGGATTAACATGTTTTGTTTAAGAGAAATGTTTTTTCGAACGTTTGCCTTTTGTATATGTTCTGTGTGAATTATGCTTTTGTTAAAAGACAGATCAAAAAATATTGTTGGAAAAAAGTCATCTGCCTCCACCACATGCTCAAAAATAGACTGTGATGCAGCCAGGAAATGCCTCTGCAAATGTGGTTTGACAATCAGACCGAATCATCATTATCATCGAGTTACCGCTTTATTATTCACAATTTATTACTGCATCGTATATTTTGCTTTGCTGACAAAACCTGAAACGTGGTGGGTGATTCAGATGTCTGGAAATGTGTTTCATTAATAGACAATGAGGAGAAGTAGCAGAGGTTAACAGACACTAGAGGTCAGTATCGAACATGACAACAACAAAAACTATCAGAAGATAGCAAGTCAAAAAAAAAAAAACCAGACACCTGGATGAGGTCCTGCCTCTCCTTCTCGCCTGTGCTGATGGCCTTCTTGATGCTACGCAGCTCGTTGAAGATGGCTTGAGCCTCGTCCAGCTTGTAGTTGGTCTGACTGCAGGACATCTTTCTGTCAATCCTGTAAGGCAAAAAAAAAAAACACATTAAACCTTTTTTATTTTATTTTTTTTTTTAAACCATCGGCCCGGCGGCGGGCCCATTTTACAAGCGCTCCTTAAATGACCGTAACTCTGTTACCGTTTGTGCTAGAGACAAAATTCAAACAGTTTCAGAAAGAAAAAAAGATGAGCGGGGGGCAGGGGCGGCGGCTCTGCCTAGATTTTAACATGTGCGCTTCACATTACCGTGACTCCTCAACCATTTTGGGATAGAGAGAAAATTTAATTCATTGTTCCTGAAAGATGAGAATTATTTTGTAATTTTACAGCCAAAATTACAAAATAAGTCAAGCTGCATGTATGATACTTGGGTGATAAAGGGTTAAGGGTCCAATCAACTGAATTTACCACAGGTGGACTCCAATCAAGTTGTAGAAACATCTGACAGATGATCAGTGGAAACAGGATGCACCTGAGCTCATCCCTGAGCTTTTGAGTGTCATAGCAAAGACTGAATACTTATGTACATGTTATATATTTGTTTTTTATTTTTAATAAATTTGAAAGAATTTCAAACAAACCTTTTTCACTTTGTCATTATGGGGTATTGTGTGTAGAATTTTGATGACAAAATGTGGAACAAGTGAAGCACTGAATACTTTCTGGATGCACTGTATCTGCTAGGGCACTCTTGGCTTTTATAAAGTATAATAAAACTCATCCCTTTGGAATCTCTGACATTCAGCAAGGGCTCTCACAGGTTAATGACTGAGTGCCATTTTAGTGTTTGTAATTAGGTTTATTTTGGAAATTTTTTTAATGTGCTGTTGAGTAGTTTTTGAAAAACAGTAAAGCGACTGTTATATTTATTGATAGCATATGCAATTGTCAGTGTTGTGAAGGGTTATGTGACGAGTTGATGCCCCGCTAGAGCAGGAGTACAAGAGTCCTGTTTACGAGCGAGGGGAGAATGGAGCGTGAGATTGACAGATGGATCGGTGCGGCGTCAGCAGCAATCTGTACGCTGTTTTGATTTTTATGGAGAAGAGAGAGCTGAGCGTGAAAGGGAAGCTGTCGATTTACTGGTCGATCTACGTTCCCACCCTCACCTATGGTCACGAGCTCTGTAAATGCAAGAGGCAGAAATGAGCTTCCTCTGAAGGGCAGCTGAGCTGCCCATTAGAGACATGGTAAGGAGCTCAGTCACTCGGTAGAGGCTCAGAGTAGAACTACTATTCTTTAACCCACAGGCCACACTCTGAAAGCTCTGGTCCTAGAGGACAAACCATCATGGTTTTCTAAACTTTGTGACTCACAGTCACATTTTTTTCAATGTTCTTAAAAATCATCATCTTTATTTTTTCATTACTTTTACAATATTTTTAAATTTTATATTAGCCATAACAAGAACTAATTAAACCAAACTAATGAATTGTGCTATGAAGACAGATAACACAAGAAACCAGTTTTATGGTCTGATGGTTTTAAGGCTCTACTGAAATGTTATTTATCAGCAATCTGAGTCAATTTTCTCAGCAAATTACCAACCGATACTTTTTTATAGGTACATTATTAAACCCAATCAGAGTATTATAGTCAACACTAGAATAAAGTAGTTTAAAATTAAGAATGAATCTCTCATTCACTTACACAACAAGACGGTGCTTTGTATTGGAAAACTTGTCAGTGGTGAGTAAAGTCACATAAAATAATCAGATGAACATCTAAAGTCTTACTGTATTGTATTCATGAGTGAGTCAAGTGTTTCTTTAGACTGTGGTTAGTTATGAAATACTGAAACTGCATGTGACAGACCAGTGTAAAGGCTCCGTTCACTTTGTTTCAACAATCTGAGATTGTTTCAGACTCTCCCTGATTTAAAAGGTGAAATCTCTGTGCGTGTTTACCCTACCAATCATGAAATTTAAAAAAAAAAAACAGCACAGTACACTAAATATGAGATATCTGCATATTTCTTTGTGTTTGCAGAGTAAATCTTCTTGTATCCCCCGGTCTGTGTGTGTGGTGAGGTAGGTGGTTGGTTGGTGGGGAGCTGGAGGAGCACGGCACGGTGCCTCCTCCGTTAGTGAGCCCGGCACGTGGCCTCCCCTCTCACCACAACCCGCTTCCTTCACTCTCCTTCAACAGCAAGTACTGTTCATCCACCCGACCCTGCCTCTTCCTCCCAAAACAAGCCCTGCTTTGTTCCCCCCGCCCCATTGGCAAGGCTGAGGAGTTTATAGGTTTATACATTTAGCAAGAAAAAAAAAGGGCGCTACCCACCCTTCTGTGCTTGCCTATATTGAACCCTCCACCTCCCCAGTGCTGTGTGCTGCAGAGCATCACATATGCTCACATTTATTTCAGTTAAGTTCTTAGAGCTGCCGACTGTGGTGCTGGCTGCAGAAACAGATCAAAGAAAGCATGTGAAGCATCCAAAAAGTCAGAGAAATTCATCAAGATAAGATGAAGAATAGATGAGATGTCTATATGCCAAATTGTCCAAAAGATTAAAACTCCTGAGTCCAACTCCTGAATTCTTTAAGTCGAGCAATGAAGATTAAGGACCATGAGGGCTCTAAACCAGAAACTGTTTGTTTGCGTTATCTGATGCGACGTGGTGTGGAGAACAATTAGCTATATTGCTGACAACAGCTGAGATTGGAGGAAAAAAAACAACAGCCGTAGGGTTCCTCCTGGCCTCAACCCTACTGGGTAACCCAGAGGGAACAACAGGACGCGCATACACACACACAAAGGCAAACAAAGGCATAAACACGCATACGAGCACGTATACACACACGTAAAAACTCAAGAGGAGGATGCGTCTCTGTTTTCTGCAAGCTGTGTATTCTCCTGGCTATTCTGGGAATCACTTGAGTTGTGTATTATCTAAGAGATAAGGGACTCTTTGCCAGGACTCAGGAAGTGCAGAGGAATTTGCTGCCAGATATCTCTGTGTTTTTGAAACTGCTTTCAAGCCCACACCTCCCCCCTTTTCACCCCTCCACCTCCACCCCCCCTCTCTATGGAACAACTTCCTCTCCAGGCTGAGCCTTGGCTCCCTGCACTCCACTGGTGCATCCTCTTCCTGAGGTGGAGTCCCCTTTTCCATCAAAAACTCCCTCCATTTGGCGTTTCTGAAATGTTCTCTCTTTTTTTTCCCCACTCAGAGAGGTGGAGCTTTTATTTCTAACATGAAATTTGGAGCCACTCAGAAATGTTCCCAGCACAGAAAGACACCATGTGAATGTGTCTGAAAAGCAACAGAAACTAAATGAAAGTACACTAAAGAATAAAAACTTACTTTAAAATACAAGGAAAAATATATTTATATGGGTCAAAGGGCTTTTTGCTTGAAATCTTTGAAATCGCAACAATTTTCTTCTTAGTTAAATTCAATTATGTCTGCTAACATAATTAAACTGTATTTATGAGCAGTGGAAACTGTTTTTAAAAGGATTATAATAATTAAATGTGAAAGTTCAGTTCAGTTTGAACAAAGAGTTGTGGAGAGGAAAGGAAAAAGAGTTTAAAATGAACCTAAAGGATGTGACCAAACACAGTCTGAGAGGGAATAAAAAGGGGAAAGGCCACTGGGTGGGGAGCAACGAGGCCGAGTGTTGTAGGAAGGAGAAGGGTGGCCATGGGAGGAAAGGTGGGCCTGGGACACACAGAGGCAAAGGAACACTCACTCCTGCAGGGTCTCCACTCCCATTTCCTTATACTGCAGCTCCTGCTTCACCTGGGCCAGCTCCTGCTTCAGTCGGGAGAGCTGCGGACAGAAGCGAGCACCGGGTTAGCATGGCACACAATGGACTTCTCTCACCACCAGCACCGGCCAAAACTGCCAAGTCATGACTATTCACATACAGGAATGCTCAACTGTGTTTATACAGAGGGGCACACACACACACACACACACACACAGGGTCACACACTGAGGCGTTTTATGCTGGAAAGGTTTTAGAAAAATAGCAATCTGTAACTGACGTGGTGGTTGTGAAGTGAGGCCCATTTAAAGACTTTAAATATTATTTTAATATGAAATATGGAAAGGGAAATATTTCAGAGTTACAGAGGGCACATGGATTTTAGTTAACTGAGCTTAGAGACAATTAAAGGTTAGCAGAAGGCCTGTGATGCAAAGTAGGGAGTTGAGATAAAAAAAAAGAGACATTATTCTTATAATTTATGTGATATTTATTTAATTATTTTTCTACCCAGCAGTAACAAAGCCAAAAAAAACTGCAGTTTCTCTAATGACCACTTGAAGCGAGTCAATGCCCAAAGACTCCCATGTTAAAATGTCCAACTTTACAGCAGAAATAAACATGTTTACGGCCTGCTACAAAGAACAGTTTTGGTCCCTGTGGATAGTTCCCCCCTACACAACAACTGTACAGAGGGGGATTTTTTTTATAACTCGTCCATTTGGATATATTTCAGGCTTAATGTTAGGACTGTGCCTGTTTTGACTGACACGTGTCCTCACACAGGCAGCTGTAGCTGCTAGCTGTCTGCAAACCAAACACAGAGATCTTGTGATTATATCAGCCTAATGAGAATCTTCCTGATTTCAGGGCATTTCTTGCAGGCATTTTCTTCCTCAGATACCATTTCCATCCCAAAAGTGAAATCCAGAAGGATACTCAGATCCTTACAAGGAAGATGATGTTGTCTTAAACAGGCTGTACAGTTACAGTTTTGATATGGCAGACTTTTAACAGATGATGTAAAGTATAAAGCTGCCAACACTTTCCAATAAATATCGTTCATATCTAGGACAGTGTCAGACTTTGCTTATCCCGGTGTCTACACAAACAGTAGTTAAGATGCTTTTGCTGAGGTCATGCCATGATGTATACTGCTATTAGAAAGAATGAAAAACAACATTAAGATCTACAGCCAAGCCAACATGATTGCTAATGTCAGTATCCCAACATGCTGACAACGGGAATGCTAACACAGTGGCGTTATCACTGTTATGACAGTGGATGCTCATATTAAACATGCCACAGTTTCAAATGAGGTCAGCATATGTAGAAGAAGGAATCTCTGTGAGAGAAAAACGTTCAGACTTGAGACTGCTCTAAATTCTCTGTTTTACAGTTTTTCTACTATTGGCTCTGTATGACATCAGTGAGAGCAAATAGCTTCAATATGATCAACTCAGACACACAGCTCCACCCACATGTTGTTCAAACCTTCTGTTTGTGAAGGGCAACCAATTGGAAGAAAGTCTGTTAAAAAAAGTGGGAGGAGCTAAAACATCTTGTTTCAGAGGGTGAGCTGATGGCAAAGACAGTATAAAACATTGATGGAGTTTTCTGCCTTCTCTCTGAAGCCCACCAGGTGGCGATAGTTGTGGTTGCAGAAAGGCTGCTGGACCTATAGAAGTCTATGGAAAAACAGCTTTCTAAATTGACCTCTGCAAACACTTTCCTGCTGGGTTTATGGGATCAGTCACTCATTTGGGGTCATACTGAATAAAAAATGAAGTCTGTTTTGTTTCTTGATCATACAATCTTTCAAAATGGAGGATTATCTGTGGTATGAAGTCGCACACTCATTAGCTAAAAACCTGTCAATCACAAGTCATTACCCAATGAATGAGCAGTTTTAAAGTCAGACCCGCCCCTCATCATAACATCCAGTCTTTTGCAATCAAGTAGGCAACGGGGGAAATTCTCATCTCGAGGCTTCAAAATGTGACATCACAGTAGGGCTGTGCGATATGACGAAATATATCGGATGACGAAATTAAAACGTCTATCGTTTCATATTATACTCTATCGTTTATTTCGTGGTGTCGCAAAATACACTGTTTAGGGCAATATGTTTTCATCGCTGTGGATGACGGGTTGCAGTAGTCACCACGGCACCACGTGGATGCAGGCACATAGAATACCAGCATGGCCAATGAAGGTGAGACCGTGCCGGGCAGCTCCGAAGAGAAGGACCAGCCAAAACAAACCAAGGAGCTCGTTCCTAAACGAGGGGCTACCTCTGAAGCATGGACATGGTTTGGTTATGAAAAGTCTGACACAGACCAGAAAACTGTATTGTGCAAATTATGCTGCAAACCGGTCCCCAACACAGACTCCAATACAACAAACCTCTTCTACCACCTACGCAAGAAGCACGTGAAAGAGTATGGAGACAGTTTATGAATGAGAAGCAACAAAACCCTGTCAGGTACTCAAAATATACCAGACTCAAACGTTAGAACAGGCTTTTGCCCGCGGCACACCATATAATAGAGACTCGCGATCTATCTATGTAATTTAAATGTAAAAAAGAAATAGTACTTTCCATGTGGTGATTATACAAACTATTCACTGAATTTACTGAAAATGCACTATATTGTGATATACAGGGTGGGCCATTTATATGGATACACCGTAATAACATGGGAATGGTTGGTGATATTAAAGTCCTGTTT
>VUQS01031494.1:5607-29863 GCA_015108495.1 Heterochromis multidens | reverse complement strand
CAGTGCATCATGGGAAACCCCCAGCAGCCTAAGCCTATTGCAGCGTAACTAAGGGAGGATTCAGGGTCACCTGATCCAGCCCTAACTATAAGCTTTATCAAAAAGGAAAGTTTTAAGCCTAATCTTAAAAGTAGAGAGGGTGTCTGTCTACCGAATCCAAGCTGGGAGCTGGTTCCACAGAAGAGGGGCCTGAAAGATGAAGGCTCTGCCTCCCATTCTACTTTTAAATATCCTAGGAACCACAAGTAAGCCAGCAGTCTGAGAGCCAAGTGCTCTATTGGGGTGATATGGTACTATGAGGTCTTTAAGATAAGATGGGGCCTGATTATTCAAGACCATGTATGTAAGGAGAAGGATTTTAAATTCAATTCTGGATTTAACAGGGAGCCAATGAAGAGAAGCCAATATGTGAGAAATATGCTCTCTCTTTCTAGTGCCTGATTAGCAGCACCTGTGAGCATGGATCCTGTTACTTAACTGATCTGGATAGGGCCCGTGCCATAAGGCAATTTTAAGCTGGTGTTCAGCAAAACCAAGTTGCAGCATTATTTGGAGTGAGCCCTAGTACCATCTTCAAACTGAAGGTCAAGTTCCATATAACAGGGGATGTCAAACACAGGCCGCTCACCCCACATTTTCCTTACAAATGTGGCATAATTTAAGAGGAAATAAACAGGCTTTCCAACGGTATAAGATTTATTGCTAAGAAGCATTCTTACAACAAAGAAATAATCAACCAAGTTTAGTTAGCTCTAAATGACTCCAGAGGCTAAGTCTAACCCTCAAATATTTAACTATTTTTTTCCAACTTTTGAAAGCATTTCATGCAACAAGTGTTAAATAGTTTATGTAATCTAAAAAGACACTGAAGAAAAGTGTTCAGGAGGTGTCCAGTGTTTCTGTGAAATATACCAAATAAAACCCAACACAGCTACATGGGTTACGAAGAAATGTTTATATCCACGACACCACATGGTTTTATTATTGTAAACTAGGTAACTAAAATGAAAATACATGAATGAGTTACCTAGTTAATCAGCTAACCTCTGCATTTATACCATATTATGTCATATTAAGTGGAAAAAAGAAAATTAAAACTTTCATAGTGTACTGAACTGGGATTGTGTTTAGAGGGACAATCAACAATTATTTTCATTATCAGTAATTCAGTGGACTGTATTCCTAAGTGATATATCAGTTGTTTCATAAAATATCACCTTTTTTTAAACTAAAGATGTCATCAAATCATCAAATGTATTTTGTCAATTTGTTGCCACAGCTGTACCAATTTCTCTCTTTTTTTTTCCAGATGAAAGACACAGATCTTGAAGACTGGTGAAGAATATGATTCTACATCAGGGAGTTATATTCCAGGTAGATACAGCATAATGGCATGAAGATTACCAACTCTCTGGTTTGGCAGTTTTTGTTAACACATACACCTCTGCAAAGCACACTGTATATGTCCTGAAGGGCTACTGAACGTGTTGAACTTATTTCCTATTCTTTAAAAACATTTAAATATTTTGCATCATATTATTTTTCTCTCTGAAGAGCCAATAAAGGCCGGTTTCCAGTTATTTGAAAGGAAGTATAAAGCTGTGTCTCTACTTTATTTTAATGAGGAATCCTTTCTTGACACTCAGGTAACACGAGTTTAATTGTTTTAAAGTTCATTTGACATCAGGTGTTGAGTTAGTTTGTGAAGTTAAACTCCTTAAGAGTTGATTTCTGTAATTTAAATGTATGTTTCATATTTTGAAGTTATGTTTAATAGTTACAGCAGTATTTCATCTCAGTATTAGTAATTAGCTGATTCTTTACTGTTGTTAAAAACATGGGAAAACACTGTGACTGTGTGAGAATTAAAGTAAGGATTAATTAAAAGAAGAATAGCCCTAACAGTGAAAAGTAGATGGGCTTATGTTTAACTTCAATTCAATTCAATTCAATTCAATTTTATTTATATAGTGCCAAATCACAAAAATAGTCACCTCAAGACACTTTATATTATACGGTAAATACCCTTAAATAACACAGAGAAAACCCCAACAATCAGACGACCCCTTATGAGCAAGCACTTGGCTATAGTGGGAAGGAAAAACTCCCTTTTAACAGGAAGAAACCTGCAGCAGAACCAGGCTCAGGGAGGGGCAGCCATCTGCTGCGACACGTAACTGAAAAATCTAGGCAATTATACACTTCTTTTTCAGTCCTTTACATACAAATTAAGACAGCATTACACTGCTTCATCTATTAATATTCACTTAAATCACACTGAACAAATCTGGGAATATCAATTAGTCACACATAAATTCAGTCATGTTGTGAAGGTGACTATGTATACAGTACTACGTTTTCTAGGCAAGAGTGATGATTTGCATCACTTGCACCATTTTGACGCCTCATGCTACATTCCCACATTTTTTCTATGAACAGCTAAACAAAGTTAAATTTCTCAATTTGAACAGTTATTGATGCACTACTACTGTATGTTTTAATTCTGCTTAGTTATAGATTAAACCTTTTTTTTTTTAAACAAATGCAGTAATCCCAGGATTGACTTAATATAGATTGTTATTTGCCATTAGTAATACACTTATTGTTGTTGCAAGGTTCCAACAAATCAAAAGAGAATTTGTGTGACTTACGTGAATAATATGTAAATGAGGTCAGCCATGTTCACTTGAATTTTCATAGGTCCCCATTAAGCAAGGTCCAGACATAATTTCATCAGTTCAGATGTTTGAAGTTATGTATAAGCTAAAAAATCCATGGTTAGTGTACCTGATTTGATTTTTCATGCCTTAAGATCCCTTAGAAACAGTGGCCCCCACAAGTGATGATTAAAATGTTGGTCCCCACACCAGATGGAAACCAGTATGTGTGTGTGTGTGTGTGTGTGTGTGCTTGTTAACCCTCCAATTCTCTCTCACCTGTTGTCTGCCTCTCTCACCCTCTCATTTCAGTTCTTCTGTGTCATACTCTTTTTAAACACACATGCTCACAATCTCTTATTCTCTCTTTGCCTTTGTGTGTGTGTGTGTGTGAATGCAGTGATACCCTGCCTCTCTCTCCACGTGACTCAGGGATTATTCCTGTCCACCAAAATAAAGCTGAGAGAGAGAGCAGAAAAGAGAGAGAGGGGGGATATCTTTGACAGGGGAAACCTTGAAAAGAAAGACAAGAATGGTGTTGAGAGTGCTGCAGATGGAGCAGAAGAGAGGGAATAACATAATAAAGGTTTCATACAGTTAGATAAAGGGTTCTGATAATTAGTTGGACATGAATGATGTATTTGAAAGCTGTACATTACAGCTCTGGATCATTATCATTACAGAACACAGAAACAGTTTTTTCAGTTTTAACTGTTTCATCCTAAATTGATGGCACAGCTCCTTTCGCAGCAGGAACAACATCAGCCCTGAGGCGCTATTTGCACTGCTGTCAACATTTCGCTGTAATCCCCGGAGCATTACTTTGCAGAGGATCCTGTTATTTTTACGTTGTGCACATTTCTGGTACAACTTTATGAAGTCAATCTTTCCCTGATGATTAGGAGCGAAGAGCACCTTCAGGAATCGCTGGTGAATGTAAAAGTGATGTCAGGTCACGGTGAGGTGATATCAGTCACAGCCTGAAACAGCAGCCTGAGTGATGCTTCTTTGATGCAGCATCACGCTGCATAGTGAGGCCCTGCTGTCAGCGAGCATTACATACACACACACACACACACACACACACGCACACACATGCACACATGCACACATGGCTCAGAGAAGAGTCCCTGTGCATGTGTACATCTGTATATTTATACTGTACTTCTCTGAATGTAGTGTGTGTATTACTGTTTCAAAATGTGTGTGCACACATACTGTGAGCTTTCTGCTGTTTTCCCGTCTCTGTGTTGTCTTTTTTTTATATTGGTGTATCACTTTAGCACAGAGCAGCAAATAGTATTTATAGATGTGTAGTAAATGTAAATACTTGGAGATCATTTAGTGATGTTTTACAGAAAATATGCAATAACCTCAAATTCAATTGTCATGTATATTCATTTTATCTCACATCGTTCTATATTTGCTCTGTACAGGATGTACTGCAGGCAGTAAATACAGTAAATATTTTATATATTATATACTGTAACATTCTAATTGAATTAATCCTCCTCACTGTTGCTTTTACAGGTCATTCTGTCCCTGAGCTTGGTTTGCTTTGTCAGCTGTAAGTCAGACTCATTCCCGGTGGGCACTGGACTTCACCAGACCTGCCCTTTGTCACGCGTTCTGTTTTCTGTTCCATATCCTCAGGATCAAGTCTCTGCTTTTTGCATAGAATTAGCAACCTCCAAATCCAAGGCTGGTTCTCAGCTGGAATGCGTGGAGAGCCAACTCTGCAGACTGCAGTGATGCAGATGCTGTACCCGTCTGTTGTGGTGAGGAGTGGGAAGGTAAAGCTGTCGATTTACTGGTTGATCTACATTCCCACCCTCACTTATGGCCACAAGCTGTGGGTAGTGACCGAAAGAATGAGATCAAGGATACAAGTGGTGGAAATGAGCTGGGTCATTCAGGAGGAGCTCATCGTAGAGCCACTGCTCCATCCACATCTGACTGGGATGCCTCTTGGACCTAGGTGAGGTGTTTCATGTCCCTCTCTCCCACTCTGGAGAGATTGTTTCTTAGCTTGGGAACACCTCGGTGTCTGGATAGGCGGTGGCTGGCTGAGGGAGGTCTGTGCGTCTCGGCTTAGACTGCCACCCCAGAGACCCAAATAAGAGGCAGAAAATGGATAGATGGACTTATTCTTACTGACTAATATTTTCCAAACAGATGTATTAAGTTGAACTGAATAAAATAGTTACAACCTTATAAATGATCATTTAGTTGGAAGTGGTATACAAAGTAGACCAGAGTGCACAGCAGAGTGTGAAGTTACGTGCCAAAAAAGTGCCTGAACACATTATTGTCTCAGGACATAACCAGTTCTGTGCTTCTGTCTATTTAAAGCTCTCTATCCTGTTGTGTAGTAGCCTGAATCTCTCACAGTCATTTATTCTTAAACACAGCAAGACTGTTCACACACAGAGTTACCGGGAGCCTCGTATGCTGTGATTTTATGTGAATATTTTAACACTGCACACTCCCTCTCATGTCTCATGTCCTTGTGTTTCATGGCAGTTTTTGCTGACTTTCATGTAGAAAACAAAGCCAGGGTCCTTACACAACCAGCTGCTTCAGAGGAGCCGTCTGATTGGTTGAGAGGAAACAGTCCCTCTGAAAATGTTTCCCTCATTCATTATCTATCAGCTCAGTTGGTTACTCTACAGCTACAATCTTTAAACTCTTCCAAAGTACTTTTTTTTTTACCTCATTTGTCTGTTTGCGGTGATATTTTGCCAAAACCCTCAGTCTCTATCTCTTTTAATTCCCCTGCTTGAGGTATATTTGCCCTTCATGGTGCCATGTCTTTAGCCTCTAACAGCAGTTCTACTGATGTGTACTGAAGGTGACAAAGGGCTCAGTAACTCACATGTGCCTGGATCACTTCCAAGTAAATTCCAAGGAAGTGAAATGAGGAAGTTAATATTGTAATGATTAACAGTACTATGGATCACAGGCTCAGAGCTTATCTTCACAGCTTGTCAGCAAACGTTCTGCCTCTTAAAGTCCAGTTTTACTCACAGCTTTGATACTGAGAACCGAAATTGTAGCTGATATTTGACCACAAATATGAACTAACAGAGGCTGGAAATGCATTTTTTGTAAGAAGTTGCAGGACAGTTGCTTCATGTATTTGTCACCGTTGTTTTTCGCAGTTGTGCAGATGCACCCTGAAACACAAAATGCAATTAGAATTTTGAAATTAGATCATAGAGAGATATTCACAGATGTGGTGAGAGGTGCAGCTGGTTCAGGTAAATAATATGGTGATAAAGTATAAAGAGATTTCTCCCATAGTTGTGCTGTGTTGCGTTAGTCTCAGAAATGTGACTGTTGTAACAGCACTCCTCTGCCACTCCTTCTTGATGTCCTGAGTTCACTCTGGAGATTTAGTCCCAAAATTTTAGAAAGGCTTTCTGAAAGAAAAGATTTGCTTTAGTTGTCGTTTTTGGGATTTTGCTGATATTATGCACATGAGTTACAAAGAATAATAACTGTGCTTTCCCCTGTTACTCCCCCTTCCCAAATTTGAGCTTGTTTCAGTTTTATTTTATACCCTTTTAGCTTCAGAGTAAGCCATGCAGCAAAACAATAAAGCAAAGCAAATGGATGCAGTATCTACAAATCTCAAATTAAAGGTATAAAATGACTTGTGATCAAACTGGCTCCTAACTCAGAGAAGATCAGAAGAGCTCACCTGCATCACATAAACATCACAGCAGTCTCACCCAAAGGGAGAGAGGTCCAGAACAAGGTTATTATGGAGAACTACAGCTCAGCTAAAACAGCTTAATTCCTTAAAATAAACTGAAAAGTAGACTTTATATATAATAAATCAATAAAGAAATAAATAGACTGGGCTGGTACTTACAGTTAGGTCCATAAGTATTTTTTGTAGTTTGCCTCTTTACGCCACCACAGTGGATTATACTGTAAATCAAACAATCAAGATGTGATTGAAGTGCAGACTTTCAGCTTTAATTCAAGCTGTTTAACTAAAGTATTGCATTAACTGTTTGGAATTACAACCACTTTTGTACATATACAAAAAATGTGTCACTGCCCATAAACCTAAGTGTATGTCCCGTTTTTCTACTGTGAGCTCTCAAAGCACTTTTAAGTGAAACCACGAGCATTCAGTCAGCTCACCAGAGTATGCAGTGTTTAATGTTAAGGATTAAACACATGCACAGAGCGGCTGAGGACATCCTGCTGTGATGACTGCAATAATCCCACAACTGGAATCTGAATTAATAAAACTACAAGAAATGTCTGTAGTTTCAGTCTTTGCAGATTTGGTTAAAACTGTCAACACATTCAGCCTGAGGAGTGTTCTGTGCATCTGTTCACATTTGGAGGTCTGCATGACTGTGAGTCAGTTACCTTTACAAAGGGTTTTGTTTGTATTGTAACAGCTGCTCTGAACTTCGTCCTGACAAACACACACAAAAAATGAAAAGCAAAACAAGTAATGAAAGTAATAAAAATTAAACTGACATAAGTAAGTCTGCTCTGGAAATTACCTTTTAATAAACTGAAATAAAAACTATGCTGATCCATAAGCATATTCACAAGAGATTAGAGTAGACACCAGACACATAATATGATAACTGGATTTCATAGGTCATAGCAGACTGAGTGACACATTATCTTTGATTGCTGCATTATCAGTTACTGTGTTCAGAAAGGTGTTCAGCTAAGACAGAAACACTCATAATGTAGCCCTGAGATCTGCTGAGTGTCTTTGAGAGACCACACTTCCTTATAACACTTTATTTTGCATTGAACAGCAACCATGGCTGTGATCTGTGCTGGTTCCTCCTTAAACATGGAGAAGAAGAACATGTAGTGACTGAAAAAGGCAGCTGACAGCCAGGAAACTGCAGCAGGTTGGAATAGCAGTCCAGATCTCATGCTGCAACTAACAGCTGCAGATGTGAAAGGGAGTTTTTCCTTCCCACTGTTGCCAAGTGCTTGCTCATAGGGGGTCGTTTGATTGTTGGGGTTTCTCTGTATTATTGTAGGGTCTTTACCCTACAATATAAAGCGCCTTGAGGCGACTTTTGTTGTGATTTAGTGCTATATAAATAAAATTGAATTGAATTGAATTGAAACAGCTCGGCTCCCAAAATAAAAAGATCTCCAAGTTTTGGTCTGGGGACGTGCTTTGAAGTGTGTCTGGAAGGAAAAATAGCACATCTACAATATCACTCACTCTGTAAGAGAAGTGAGTGAGATATTGTATTTCATCAAGTACACTTACAATATATCATTGCAGTATTCTATGCTAATATTCTACTGAACTCAAACTAAAGAACTGCAAAAATAAATGAATACATTAATGTGAATGTGTGTGTGTGCAGGTGTGAATGTGTGACCGTACGTGTGTGTATGTTGTCTTTAAGGAGTGAAGAGCAGAAGTTGCCCAGAAGAATGACCCTCAGCTCAGTGAAGACACATCAAATGCAAATTCAGCTTTGCACATACACCCCAACAAAAATATGTCCTCCTCCTCCTCCTCCTCACACACACGCATACACACACGCGCACACGTACACACACGCACACACACACACACACTTTGAACTTCACCCACACATGCTGCAATCACATTGATTTCTAAAGTCAGGAACTCATGCACTCTTAGGCAACACAGTAACACCTTGTCACCCCCCCCAACAACAGCTGTAACTGTAAATTTCCTTTTACTGGATTTTTTCTATTTTAGTGAGGTTTTATTGAAAATATGATGAAACTGATAAACTTTGATATGTTTGATAATCTGAAAGTTGACAGTGACAACCTGGGATTTGGCATTTGAGTCTGTCTGATTGCTCATTGTGTCTCCTGTGCCTTCTTTGGCCATGATTGTATATCTTTAGTACCCAACAATATTTATCTATTTAATCTATTTCTTTTTTTGTCATCATCTCTATTTTACCTATTGTACAGCACTTTGGTCAATGCAAGTTGTTTTTTAAATGTGCTTTATAAATAAATTTGAGTTGATTTGAGTTTAAGTTACAGCGTCTCATTGGCCAGGCCCTTAATAACTCTTTAATCAGCCCTTAATCACTGAAAACTGACTTTGCACATTATTAAAGAACAATGAAGGACTCCTAACATCTAAGTGAGCTTCACAAAAATTTGAGCCCATGATGCAAACACTGAGTCACATTAAATGAAAACTCTTCCTAAGTAATTATTACCATGTTGTCACTTTTTTACATATCAAATTAAAGGTCTTAATTTTTCCTTTAAAGGGTCAAATGATATTTACAAACCTTTTGTATTAAGAAAAGCACAAAACAAATGAAAGCCATTAGTGGTGGTAAAAAAGACAAAACAAAAAAAAGTTTTGGAAATTCCAAATCTGTGTAATCCCTGTAAAAGCAGGCCAAAGTTAAAGTTTTTGCACATGTAAAATGATCACATTCAGTTTTATGGACACCAAAGAAGCACCATGTCTGTGTGGGCTCTTGTTTCACATTTGTTAACAGTCGGGGAATCTTTTCATTGTGCAATGATGATGTTTCCAGTCAAAGTGATGCATGCTCTGCATAAATACTGTTTTGCAATACATACAGTAATAATGTCCTTTAACAGATACACAGTTTTAAGTATTATATATACAGTGATAACAGGAATATTTGAATTATCATCTTTCATTTTTTTTTACTGATGCGTTGGGCTCAGCTGAAAGGGGCTGATGATGTGTCAGCTGTTTGTCAATTGGAGTTGATTTGAATCAAAATGTTGTGGCTCACCAACCCATTGCTATTTCTTTAAATATCCTTTATTTATGAAGTTCAAAGGTGGGATGCACACACAATGTGTTAGCCCTGCAGTAGATTGGTGACCTGTCCAGGTGTTTACCGCCTCTTAGTCTGTTACAGCTGGGATAGGCTCCAGCCACCCGACAACCCCGAATGGGATTAGGAGAATAAAATGGATGAATCCTTCATTTTTATGCATAAAAGTCTCAGTGAGATTAAAAATGTCTTTATATAGTGTCCTGACCATGAGGGCAGAACATTTTAAACATTAGAATCAGACAATCACACAAATACAACAGTAAAACGAGTGCACATAACATATGCATCAAATGGATCATGTGCATATATTTTCTCTTTAAAACTGACCTAACTCCCCCACAGTCACCAACTCTGACAGATTCAGCTTCTTCTGTAGATTATTCAGAATATAAACAGGGCAGCATATTTAAAAGAATTTTTTTCCTAACTCTGTGCTGACTCTGAGCACAAACATTCATAAAGTACTGTGAGTGAAGGCCGAATGTATGGACACAGATAAGAAGGATCCAGCTCAAAGAGAGATTTCTATAAAGACCAACCAAGACGGCCACTTAGCAGCAGCATGCAGAGAACAAAAGTGTGCATGATTTCCACACCCAGCAATAAAATGTAGATGATAGACAATGACACAGAGCAGGTGGAAATCCAATAAAGGCAGAGAAACAGAATTTATTCCAAAAAAGAAACTTCATTTTAAGTTTCAATGGATTCTTGAAACCTTTGGAGTTTTAATCCATTTGGCCACAAATGATGATGAACAAACAAAAGCAGACCACTTCATCAGACTGAAGGGATGATGATTTTCACACAGCTGCTGTCAGTCAGACTGAAAACCAAAAGTTTTAAACTCCCACATGAAACTGAAACCTCCCTGAGCCTCGTGATCACTGCCTCACATCACTGCAGAGTTATTCCTATCACATCACTACATAATAAAAGTAATCAGAGTAAAACGATGTTCTAATAAGGCTGCTTTAATGAGCGTAGCCCCAGTTTAAATTCTCATGGCAGCACTACATTTACGAAAAATTGGGTCCTGGATTTAATAGGATTTAAAAAGCTTGGTAATGGTTAATGAGAGCGGGTTTAAAAAGACTCTCGCCCCCAGGAAAGTCGTTTCTTTTAAAGTAAAGAAAATTTTGGGGGGGGTGGGGGTCAGGTAGACCCCTTCAAATTAAAGGTAAAAACATTTTTCTGTGGAAGAAGGTTTTGGGACTTTGAAGCACTTTAATTGCATACACTGGTTTTGTGTTTCTGTGGGCTCGCTGCATTCCTTTGAATTTTTCTGCATCCAGTAAATAAATGTGTGCAGAAATCCAGAATCCATTATTGTAAAGTGAAAATGAAGCTACGGTTGTGCAGTTAGAGGCTCATAGTTTTTCCTCCTGTAGCTTCTCTGCTCATTTATCTTTCTAACTTGTGTTCAGCTCTTCCTTTGTGTGCCTGTTTGCATGTCCATGCAGGTGTGTGGATACTCAATCAGTATTCCTTCTAGTCTGAGAACTTGCAGCACCATTCAGCTCACATCTTAGCTGTAACAGCCGTGACAAAACAAACAGCAGAATATGGATCAGTACCACTGCTGTCCAACTGCTGCAGGCCACACTGTGCTCACTAAAATTCTCATTTATGGTCCCATTCTTTACTCTTATTTTGTGCAGGACACGAGCAACAAAAGCCCCATGATCCATGCGACTCATGCCTGCTGTCACAGACCACTTCAGGTTTTTCTCATGCACGAATAAAAAACAAAGACAATAAGACTCCAGCCGTGCTCCCTGTTTATCATGAGAGTCGCTGCAGCAGCTAAATATTTAGCCTGAGACAGTTATGACTGCAGGGTGCACTAAAACAAACCATCTCTGAGGGGGTCAGGTAGGAGGCACTCTGATTTTTAATGGAACGGCTCAAACATCAAGTAAACTCTTGACTTTAATTAAAATAATCTGTTGTGTAAAGCTCTGTCTTGTTTTTACCTTAAACATTAGATTTAACACATTAAAGTCAGACGTGAAAGTCTCTCACTTCAAATGAATTCTTGTTCTTCGTTACAGCGGCTGCAGCACCGAGCACACTGCTAATAAAAGCAGCTCCATGTTTCATTTGGTTTGTGACAGGTCAAATTGTGTTTTATGTCACCTCCCTTTCAGTAAGTCAATAATAACACTGTCCTCATGTCATTTATTTTATTAAACTGCACCGCTGGGTCAAGTAACTGAAACACAAACTGCATGATACATGTTATTATGATCCTGAATCACCGAAATTATAAAATTATGTGCCCAGAAAACAGTTTACCTGAAGGAAAAATACATACTGAAAGCTTTAATAGTACAGTAAGAGTGAATAAAATACTACTTCACAGTCCACAGAAAGCCCGGCTCCAAACCCTGCTGCAGTGCAGTGGACGGTCTGATGGACATCATGAGCACAGCTGTAAACATGTTCTACACTCTTATTTTATATTAACACAGACCTTTCCTCACAGAGTGACAAATGTTTTTCTGTCCACTCTCTCCATCTCTGGAAGTCCAGTCCATGTTCTGCTTTTCTGAAACTTTGTTTTTGGCTAATTTGTTTCCCTTCTCTCCTCCTTGCTGTCTCTTCATCCAACCCTTCCCTTCTTTCCCCTTCCACCTTCAACTTCCTTTTTTACGTTGAGCCGTAATGTTGTGGTATTGTTTTTCAGGTCGACAATGAGCACGATGGACTTTAGGTCACCATACTACAGAAGGCACCCATCTTATCTGCTAGCTGTCTGCTAGGCTTCACCTCAGCTAAGAGTCCCTGAACTGGACCTCTGGAACCTGTTTGTGCTGCTGGAGCCTTTTGGAGCATTTTTAATGCAATTATCTGACCAATAATACGGCTGCTTTGCAGTTAATTGTACGAACAGACGGTCCAAGAAGTCTGAGCTCCAGACTCCACGCTCTCGTACTTCCTGAAACAAAAAACAACATAGGAACCAAAACTTCAAAATGAATAGCTTCAAAATGCAGAGTCCAAACCCTGATGATGATCTCACAGTGACTACATCCATCTTTTAGAATAGGAAAAATGGAAACTCACCATTTTTTTGTCCAGAATGACGTGTGTGTGTGTGTGTGTGTGTGTGTGTGTGTGTGTGTGTGTGTATTTCAGGATGTGCTTCAGCAGCATGAAGCGTTCGGTTTGTGTGAGCGGCCGCAGTGGAGAAGCTCAACACATCAAAGTGCCAACCAGATTTATCATCTGAACCTGGATGAGTGACCCTGAGAGAGAGCTGTGGACACAAAAAGAGAAGTAAGGCAAAGGAAACTGGGGAACGAGAGAAACAGAGGGGCCAACAAAACTCAGAGACTGCCTGAAGCACATTGAAATTTTCATTTAAATGTGAAGATTGGATGATTCAGGGATCAAAGACAATGGCCAGTGTGTTTATCAAAGTATTTCTCTGATTTAAATGATCTGTTTTCGATTTCTGAGGCTGTTAAAAACATGAAAATTCATCTCATTACCGAGAAATCATTGAAAATCCATGAGAGAAAGAGAGTAGAGGGTAGCAATGAGAGGCTAGACGTGAGAAGAAAGGAGGAAGGAGAAGTCAAAAGAACAGGGAGGTGAGGGAGAGAAAAGGGGTGGGAGCTGTGAGGATGGAAGAAAAAGAGAAGACGTGAATGGAGAGGAGGGAGAAAGGGATGTAGAGAAAAAAGAGAAAACTGGAGCAGAATGAAGAGGCGAGAGCGAGGGGGAAGCCAGAGCATCAACAGAGAGATCAGAGCTGAGAGAGAGAACTGAGTCATGTGACAGAGCAGCACGTGTCAGCCTGCAGTGTCAACTCTTCCTCGCTTTCCTTCCACTTAGATACAAGAGGGCCTCTTAGCCAATCAAAACGCTCGTCTTTGTAGCACATGCCTATCTGTCTCTACTTCTCTCTCACTGTGACACACTCTGCTTTTCATCCATCTCTCCCCACGAATGTCAAAATCAGAAGAAACTTCATCGTGTTTAACTTCTCAACACTGATTCTTTTCATTAGACTACTCAAACCAACAACTACATGTTCCTGTGCATCACTTTATGAACCCATTTCTCCAAATTCAGCCCAGCATAAGAAGTGTGATCAAAATGTTCTGTTCCCATTAAAGCACAACCATGATTTCAATTAGTCTGATCTCTCCTTCAGTGTCATCTCCTCATGCACCTCTGGACAACTTTCAGCTGCTATTTTTAGTAAAGGTCAGCTTCAGTGGAAGAACCTGCAGTAGGTGGTGTATCAGAAGCATAACGAGGAGCATGGTGTGGAGCACGGTTAGGATCACAGTGAGGAGCAGGCGAGGAGCATGGCATGGAACATGGCTAGGAGCATGGCGAGGAGCACAGTGAGGAGCAGCTTGGTGCTGTGTAACATTCACTAGGTGATGAGCAGTGAATTTAACCTCCAGGATGGTCCAGACCTATCAACACTCCTGTCTCTCCTGGGTTCTCACGTATTTTAAGACGATCCTCAACACTTTCCCGTTTTGCTGTTTCTCCTGAAAAAATCCTGTGATTTTATGACCCTCAAACTTTATTAGGAGCAAATGTAATGGATGCATCAGTACTTTTTCCCTGCCTTATTGTCCATGAAACACAATCTGCACACATACAAAGCACCAGAAAAGAATGGCTTGATTTGTGAGACAAATCATGGAAAGTAGCATGTATCGTGAGACTAGCAGGGAGCTTCAGTCGGACACCAGTGAGAGTGATGATGGAGTCGATTTCATAGGGGCCGATGTAACAAAAAGCCAGTTTTTTAGACACAGACTTAAAGGGAATATTTTTTGCGGATAACTAAACTTTCTGACCTTGACAGAAGTGTGGAGTTGGAGTCCGCCGACAGTTGGCCAGCTGGGGTCCTCTATCAGACACTATCTCCAACAGAATGCCATGTAACCTAAAAAAATGATCAGTGATAAGATTCAGGTTCAGTGACTGTGAGGAGCTTCTGTAGTGTTAGGAAATGTGCTGCTTTGGAGAACCTGTCGATTATGGAGACGATAACTGTCTTTCCATTGGAGGGGGGTAGGCTGGTGACAAAATCTAGGGCAATGTGGGACCACAGTCTACTGGTGGTAGAGAGTGGTTGTAAGAGACCAGAGGGAGACTACTCTTATTCCTGGAGCAAAACTCCCACATAATTTCTAACATCTTTCTTTAGGGAAAGCCACCAGAAGTAACGTCTCAAGATAAGAATGTTTCTGCTTACCCCTGGGTGGCAGGTGAACCTGGCTACATCGGCCCAGTGAAAAACCACCAAGTGCATTGAGGAGGAGACAGTGTCGTTTGGGGGAGTCGTCCCCTCAGTCTGGGTTGGACTGCAGACCCTGTTGGATGTCTAGAATTTAATATTTTGGCTGACTGCAGGTAGGAAAGATTTTTATGGTTAGTCCATACTGTGAATTTCGACTTCCTCCAACCAAAGAGGTAGCTTGACTGCCAGCATCTCGTGATTCCTGACGTTGTAGTTCCGCTCAGTGGGGACCAGACATCAGGAAAAGTAAGCACAGGGGTGGAGCTTACCTTCAGGGCCTGGGCTTTGGGAAAGCACAACGCTGATCCTGAAGTCAGAAGCATCAACTTCTACAATGAATTGGAGCTTAGGGTTGGGTTGGACAAGAATGGGCGCTGATGTGAATAACTCCTTTAGTTGATGGAAGGGTAAGTCAGTTTCTGTAGAACAGGAAAAAGGAACCTTGGGAGAGGTGAGTTTGGTGAGTGGCGAGGCTACCTGACTGTAGTTATGGATGAATTGTCGATAGAAGTTTATGAAGCTCAGGAAGCGTTGGGAGTTGCTTCTAGGAGGTGGGAATGGGCTACTTGGTCACAGCTCTGATTTTCTCCAGGTCCGTCTTCACCTGCTCTCCCTCGAACACATAGCCCAAAAAGGTCATGGAAGGCACACGAAATTCACATTTCTCTGCTTTCACATACAGCCAATTTTCCAAGAGCCTTTGGAGGACACGGCGCACATGGCAGCGATGTTCATTGAGGGACTTAAATGAAAAAACCATAATGTCATCAAGGTACACAAAAACAAAAATGTTTAAGAAAATCTCTTAGCACATCATTCACAAGAGCTTGGAACACAGCAGGAGCATTGGTTAAACCAAAAGGGATAACTAAGTGGCCTAGTGGAGTGTTGAAGGCTGTCTTCCATTCATCTCCCTGACGTATTCTGACTAGATGGTATGGATTTCTAAGGTCCATTTTTTTGAAAATGGTGGCTCCTTGAAATGGCTGGAAGACTGAACTGATCAGGGGAAGTAGGTATTTAGTCTTGATTATTATTAGATTGGTCATTTGGTTTAGTCCATGATAGTCAATACAAGGTCTTAGAGTTTTGTCTTTCTTAGCAAAGAAAAAAACAACACCCATTTGAGAGGAAGAAGGCCAGATGATTCCAGCTACCAGGGACTCCCTCTCTGGTCGAGAGAGGTTATACAATCAGCTGGTGGGTAGGGTTGCTCCAGGGAGGAGATCGATGGCAGTCATATGGTTGGTGAGGTGGTAAGGAAAGAGCTTTACTGAACGCAAGTTGAAGGCTGTGATATTTCTTGGGGAGAGAGGACAGGTCAGGTGACTATGAGTTAGTGGTGTTTGGAACAGAATGAACCTGAGGCCAAGCAGACTGTAGACAATGAGACAAACAAAACAAGCTCAAGCTTTCAATTCGTCTCTCAGACCAGTTTATGTGAGGGTTTCGTTTTTCGTGCCAAGGGAAGCCTAGGATTATTGGAGTGTGTGGAGCAGAAAAAATATAAAACACCAGGTACTCACGGTGGGTGCTAGAAATGAAGAGATGCACAGGCTCTGTCTGGTGGGTGATTGTGGCAAAGATTTGTCTATTTAAGGCCAAAACTGTTATGTGGGGAGTTATTGGTTACCTTTACTGGTGGCAGCACCTTTTGACCGACCGGGACAGGTAGCAATACATTGCCCTGTCGTGCCGCAATGCAAACACTCCTGTGCCTCCATCCGACTCTGCTGCTCCTTTGGTGTTAGTCATGGAGGAGCCTGATTACCACACAGGGAATGCATACAATCTGGCGGAGACTGGATGCAGGAGCTGGTTGTTAAATACAGGTGATTCATGAAGTTGATGAACAACAGGTGCGGTGGCCAAAGAGGGGGAGATGGCGGCTCCACCCAGAGGCGGAACCATGCCTGCCCAACCCAGCCTAGACCTCAGAGAGAGAGAGAGAACACAAAACACAAGAGCGAACCAGTGCAAACTATGACAAAGGTTGATTCAGGGGGAGTGCTCAACTGATCTCTGTGCAGTTAGATGCTGATTGAATTAGCTTGTTGTCTCAGCTGACGCTTCTCCACTTTAAAGATTCTTTAAAAACAAAATAACGGGTGAGTCGAGCCATGCATGTGACTTGCTGGATGTGTGTGACAGCTATTGACTTCAGTACAGTCGGAGATTCACTGATTTGAGCTTCCTGAATCAATAACTCATAATACAAATGTTGTAAAAACACAACGCCTCTTTCCATCCACTGACAGTGATCCCTGTAGACCTGTCACACAGCCAGCTGCACACAGACACCATTAGTCCGGCTCAGAGGATTAAAACTTTGTTGTAACTCATCTACAAAGTGAAACACTGGAAAAACTGATAGATTTCAAAAATATTCAATCTACACAGGGCAGTGTCACCAAAATAACTTCTCACATCACTCATCTCCTGTTGGGTATACTTTGAAACTTGTTTTTAGGAAAAAATATTTTGGGAGAAATTTTATTGAAAAAAATACTTTAACAATGTCACTGTCAAAATGTTGGATGTTTGGAAAAGAAAGCTTTGAATCCCTAAATGTTTGAAGCTACAGTCAGTGGGGAGTTCTTCTGTAACGTCCTGAGGGAGAAATTTCACCACAGCCAGCTAGAACTGAGCATGTGTCATTGCTCTCCTGCTTGCAGTGCATTGAAAGCCTGGGAGGGTTTGTCTGGCCACATTACTGGCAGATTATTAAAGTATTAAAACAAATGTTGACCTGCAGCCCATCATTAATTAGACTGCTGCTGAGAATGCTAAAAGTGTAACATGTGCACAGACCACAGCCACAGATCTGAGAACACATCAGGCATGACTACTGACATGTTCTCAGGTCTTTGTGCTGCTACAGACTCCCTTCATCTGAATGTAACAGGAAACAGGAAAGTACACACAGACACGCCACTGAACAAGACTGTTATGCACAGACAAATAGAAAATAGATTCATTTTTGAAGAATAAATAGGCATCCAGCTCCAGTATCAAGATAAACTGAATACATTTTTCGTACGTACAGTAAGTGGTTTGTATAACTCTGACTCAGACCCATACAGCCTGATCCTAAACCAAAGAAACTGACTGATCTGCAGCCCCTTTCTTGTAACTGTCAAAATGTGGATATTTCAGTGTATAATAACAGCCAGCATAACATCAGCAGGTAGAAGATATTTTGTTAGCTGCTCATGAGTGTGATGTAATAAGTAGATATTTCTCCTGATAATTACTGGCTGTTGCAATCTGGATAGATTTTCTCTTTCCATCTGCCTCTCTTCCTGCCTTTAATATTGTGTAGGGTTATTAGTCGTGGATGAAGAGCTGACACACACTCAAACACATTAGGACGACTGGGTTAAATGCAACTCATGCTAAGCCCGTGTGTCAGCATGCAGCAGATGGAAGAAGAGAGAGAGAGAGAGGGTGAGAGGCAGCCAGATGAATGCAGGTGTTTATATTGGATGATCTGAGAAGCCTTCACTGTGTCTGCACACAACATGCAGAGTGTGTTTTATTTGTATACACAACCTGTGTGACAGCACACACTGTACATCTACATGTACTCTGTGTGTGTGTGTGTGTGTGTGTGTTTACATGTGTATTGTTTGGACAAGTCGAACCAATTTGGGTTGATCGATACACTCATACAATTGATTTACTACACAATGTTATGAGAGCAAACACGAGGTAACGTGTGTGTGTGTGCGTGTGTGTGTGTGTGTGTGTGTGTGTGAGGGCTGCCAGATGTGACAGATGTGACTGTGCAGCCTAATGATTATGTTGAATGTAAACACCATAAGCCTTATCAGAGAGAGAGTCCTGCACAGCTCAGAGGGTTTTCTTTCATTCCACCAGTGATCGACCAAATTCTTCTCTCCAGTTATTCTGAAAACTTTGGTTTCAAACAATGAAATATTTTATTTTTATTTAACAAACACGTCTCTTTAAACGCACCATATCTTTAACGGAAGCAATCTGGACAAAAAGCTGGCATGTAGTAGATAAAGGGGACATTATTATGTGTTTTTGTTCTTGGACTCTACTGGAGTAGCTTTCCATGAGTCACAACTCAAATTAATTCATCCATTTGTTATCTTAACCGATCAACCCATTCAGGGTCGTGAGGGGGTGGAGTCTGTCCCAGCTGTCAGAGTGACACCTAGACAGGTCACCAGTTGTATGCTAGAGATCATATTAGGAACGTGTAGAACAAACATTAAACTGAGTGTTTAGAGCAGTCTGCACACTATTAGAAACTTTGACCATATTTAATATGAACATCCAGCATTGGAACAGGAGATATATGACAGGAAACACAGAATAGATCCTCTTTAGAAGTGGAAATGCATGGAGACAGTGTGTGTATGAGCACAGTGCAGCACCTCGTGCTTGTTTGTGGGTGTCCGAGATGATGCAGGGCTTGTTTTTAGTTTAGTGTAGAGAAAATCAAAAACTGGGCTGGAGAAGGAGGAGATGCAAATGTAATAATTAGCTATTGATCGAGAAAGCTCATTAAAGGAAGAAAGAAGTCACATTAGATGTATTTGCATTGGTATAACTATAAGTCAACAGTGACAATGCCATGTTTACATTCCTACAGAAAGCTCCCTGATTTACAGCTTCAGGCTAAGTGTTAATCCATCTGCATAAAACTAATGGAGCTATAATGTTAATTTATTCCACCTTCATTTACTGCCATCAAGCTCCTTCTACTGTGTTTCTCCTGAAGTGAACAGATACAAATACATAAAAAGTAAAGATATATAGGAAATATAATCCATATTTGACTTCTCTAAATTGTCCTCCATAAACCTTACAGTTTAAAATGAGTATTTATTAGGTTGTTAATTTTTTTGGTAAGTTCTGGACAAATTAAATAATGATGATTTTTTTTTTAAAAAGCACTTAATTCAGTCCTCTATGTATTTATTCCAGTATATGCACTGTCACAGTGGCAGCCTGGATTTAAAAGAACTTTGTTAATCTTCACGTAGACCCATAATACGAGCTCTGTGGGCTGTTTATATTTTTGGCTGTTTTTTGCACATCTGTTATTTATGCATCATTTACTGTTTATCATCCCACATCTACCTTGCACATCTGTGACTCTGCCAGTGGCTGCTTCTTCGTCTCAGAGAATATTTGTTGCGTGTTTGGGTTCTTTGCTCCTAATTTATGAGCACTGCCACTGTACACAATAACCTGATACAGATGCACAACTGTCAATGTGTCACATCGAATGCAGTCCTTCCTAAATAATGAGGTATCATGTCAAGTCATTTTTAATGAAAGCAGGGTTCTGATTTCACTTGGTACAATATTTTTATTTGTAAAGACAACGTCTTGCAGCTGGAAGCAGACAGCAGCAGTCTGGGGAAGCCTGCTAAGATGCTGCTGTAGACCAGCATGAGTCCTCTAGACCAGTACTGTGCATGTTAGAAGTCTAGGTCAAGAAAATAAGAAGTCCACGGCTGGAGTGTTTTACGCAGCTCATCAGTGTAACATGTGGAGCTGATCAATAGTGTGTGTGACTGAAGGTTGTGGGTGAGGGGTTTGTAAGGTGCAAGACAAAAACATAAGGAATAACTAAAGTAACTTAACCCAGCCAGAATGAAGGAGCCTGTGGAGAGCAGCAGAGAGAGTGAGAGAGTCTCCGGTCCAAGCGTCTCCTGCTGTCTCTCCGTCTCTTTAATGTGCTGCAGATCTTTGTCTCTTTTTTTTTACATGAATAATGTGTTTATGTTAGCCTAACCATAGCTCTGTAGCTAACCGCCCTCCAAATATCGCTGCCGTTTAGTTTTCAGTCTTCGATTATGTCCAAAGTTACAACAGAGTGGATGGTTTCTTCAGCTCGCTGACATCCTGCTAACTTCTAACTCAGCTAAATCTCGTAAATCCTCTTTTTGATGCTGGACTCTTTAGAACAGATGCACTGATCATTTTATTGGAGCTGAAATTCAGACTTTTTTTATAGCTCTGAGACTAAAGTCAGAATTCTGAGAAAAAAAAAGTCATGGCCTAAAAGTTTTTTTTTCATTGGTCTTAATCCTCTTCTTATTAAGAGATCACCACCTAGTAACCAATGAAATCTCTGGAAAATAGCATTACCATTCCCAGAAGATTCCTCAGACCTCTGTGTGGACAGTAGGAGGGCCTAATGTTTTTCAGTAGAGTCTGATGTCTTTGTGCTTTCCTGATGAGCATCAGTAATAAATACAGATTCTTAGAAACAACTTTATTCCTTAATTTTTTTCCTGTTTGCTGCAAACAGTTTTACAACAATTTTGTGTTCTATAAGTGTTAATATATGATACTAAAACAGGACACCTATTAGTACATGTGGACCTTATATCAAAGCGTGAGAGTAAGCCTACATTTGAATTCTATTTTTTAGATTTAATCTTTATGTTAAACTTCAGCGAGACTGCAGCTGCAAGACTCAAAACTAAAACTGTTTTGAACATTAATTTGAAGAAATACTTGATTATAATCCATCAGATTTTCCTGTGTCTTAATGACAGAGCTGTGATATTGATAAGCAAGTACACAGTTGGTTACTACTTACAACTTTATTGATACAGCAGCTCTTTTTCTTTCATACTGCCCAAAGCATTTAAAGCCCTCACACAATCATACGTTTTAACATGAACATTTTAATACTAAACTCCTGTACAGAGCTTTTCCTCTCACACACACTCACACCGCTGCTTTCAGTCTATATTCTGTGTTTAACCTCTTCAGATTTTTTCTAATATTACAGTTTTATCTTCCTTTGTAAAATCAGATGCTCTGCTATCAGCACACTTATCCATGTTTGTGATTGGTCAGATGCTGCCAGCCCTGGGTTAACTCTGCCAATTGATAACCACCTTCGACTGTTTACCTTGATCACTGATGTTAGGGTAAGTGAATCCAGATAACAGAAAGATACCCCGAGTATGTTGAACAGGGCGCTTGTCCTGCTGCAGATGTTCCCTATAGTTCTGGTTTTGTTTTAATTTCAACAAGAGGAAAACAAACTGAAACTGACTTTGATTGATAGATGCTTCACCTTTTAATTAAACACTGAACCAGTCCAACCCTGCATAAGACTGTTGATCAGAAGGTGTGTCAGTTCTTTAGAAGTCTTTACCAAAGAAACATGATGCTCTTTGTCATTTGACATTTCTCATCCGTGATACGGGCTGATCTTACTGACAGACGTGCGCCAACTTTGTTTCTTCAATTTATTATTAATCCTCAAGCGATCAAACTATTGTAGAGACTAAAATGACAAAGTGAGGTCATTCATTTTTACACAGGAATTTTTTCTAATGGTTCTGTTTGTGTTAATCATACATCTATTTACTCTATGACAGATTTTCTACAATGAATTAACCCAACTCTGGTGAGGTCTTTTCATCGTCACTTTGGGCTTTTATTATCTATACACGTGGTGTATTAGCCATGCTTCACTGTAGAACATCATGATGTAGTGATTAGAGGTGGAAAACTCAGAGTAAAGTGAAAGCATACAATGTTAAAAAATAAACATGCATACATATATTTCCCAGGTCATAAATTACCCCACACAGCTTTCCATTATCGTGGCCACACCAATGGGACAATTCCTGTGAAGAACTAAGAAAAGCTGATTCAAATTCAGCTTCGGGTAGGAAACATTTTTACGATTAAAAATATCACAGCACCTGGAAGTATACTGCTGGGCTCATAAATGACCCCACTCGGTCACTTAGAGGTTAGGAGAAGACATGAAACTGCTGTATTTACATCAACAGCAGTTGCTGCCGGGAACTTTTGTTTGTGCTTTTTAGCAGATGGGTGAGTCAGACAAAGCCTCCTCTTCAAAACATGGATGTCTAAACTCTTTGAGCAGCTTTCGTGTAGTTTCAAGTTTTACTGAAGAAATGTTTCAAAGAGAGGAGAAAAACCAAGACAGGAAGAAAGTTTGGTTTAAACTGAGCTCTTCTGATTGCTGTGTGTGGCTTTTATTGATCTCCTGCTTTGACAGGGCTGCAGCTGAATGTGCCCTGTGCCCCCGCCAATCAAAGAGCACGTTACCCATATGTGGAAAAGGCCACAGCACTGACCGGTAACTACAAACAAGACATGGCTTCCTTTAATAAACATCATTAGAGAAGCGTTTCAGGCTGTAGACAGCTTTATGAGCTGTTACATTAAATGATGACTATCACGTCCTTTTAACAGAATTTGACTGATACATTTTTATTTTGTTGATGGAGGGCTTCCATCAGGATTTAATGCATGTAAACATGGACGCAGTTTTTCACACAGCATAATTATCAGTGTTGGTGTTAGTCCAAAACTGATCGGCTTTGGTGGTTTTTCTGACCCTTTGTGAAATATGAGACACTTGGAGAAGCTCCTATTCGTTACTTCCCTCATTTTTTGTATATGAAAGATGAAGACATCAGTATTCTGGAGCTCTGAGAGCTTCCTCTGTTTTGTATGCATTAACAGATCACTGGAGTTACATGCTGCTGTTGCAATGGGAATATAATGTTGTTTTGGTGTGAATTGAATTGCATTGTTATCTCTGCTGTTTAGAGCGAGGGAACAACATCCGGTGGGAATAGAGAAAGAAATGTGGGATGAAAGAGAGAGAAAAAGAACAGGAATGAAACATTTAATGAGATGAGCTGGAAAATTGTGTTAGCACAGTCAGACAGAGAGAGAGGTGTCAGGCTGAGCACGTAAATTATGACCTGTGTGTGATTTGATGCAGCAGAAACAAGAAAGCTTTTCTATTTATGTTCCTATTAAAATGTTGCTCAAGTTTTAGGCAAATTCCTGAACTTTCAGCAAAATAAAATGTGAATCAGGGGGTAGTTCCATTAACTAGATTTATGCAAATACGAGGATTTGATGAGAGTGCATAATGAGGTGAGGAGCAGCAGTAAATATGGAAGATCTTTGCATTTCACTGCTGCTGCACAGATGTCTTTGTGACCAGTACGGAAAGGAGGAAAATAGTTCCAGTGAATATATCAGCAGGGCAGTGGTGTTTGAACACACAGTCTAACCCTGACCACAGCTGTTCTCATATTTAGCTTTTCCTTTAGTGCTGATTAAGTTGCTGTGATGTGATGGTGTGGCCTTGTGTCCACATTAAATCAAGTCGATGACAAACACTTTTTTCCACTTTGCCTTCTGCTGATTGTCCAATGCTAAGTCCAAGTTCCACATACAAGACCAAAAGTTCAACCACAAATGTTTACTCTGAGCAAAGTCATTCATGACTTCTGGGGTCATAAAGGGTATAAGGTCATAAAGTTTTTATGGATCACACTGATGTAATAATATGAACTACACTTTCCTGTTTACTAAATACACACACACACACACACACACACACACACACACACACACACACACACACACACACACACAGTCGTGTCTTGCTATCTTTGTGAGGACATCTCATTGACATAATGCTTTCCCTAGCCCCTTACCCTAAC
>VUQS01031493.1:28845-55299 GCA_015108495.1 Heterochromis multidens | reverse complement strand
AACAGAAATCTGCTTGTTGAATAGCAGTGAAGTCCAAAAAGTGCAGTTTTTTTTCCCTTTTTAGTCAATAAGCTTGTTGACCTCCAAGTGTTCCTTGGTACTCTGCTTTATAGAGGAAAGATAAGATGGGATTTGCACCATTAGTCACAATGTGAAAATTAATTATTCAAAATTTTGATCTCAAGGTTTTCGTCAGGATGCAATTATGGCTCAGCTTTAATGAAAGTGAAGGGGCAACTTCAGACTTGTGCAGACTTGTGAAATGTAGGTTAAGAGATCAGTCAAGTCTCAAGAATTGTCAAGGTGCCTCAGTTATTATTACTTCAGTTAGTGGCAGAAAACAAAAGCAGATTTAATTGATTTCACACACCTGATATAGGGGGTACAACAAGTACTTCTACTGCCACCTTTGAAAACAGTTGTGCATTTTGTGGCTGTGGAGGGGCCTTGTTAAATCTGAAAAGAAGCCTGGTGACATCATAAGGGCTCAATGTGTAACTGAAAGCCTCCTACAAACTGACAGAAGTTCAAAAGATATGGGCATGTACAAAGATGGATGAATGAAATTAAAATAGACATGCAGTTATATGCTACTTTATATTGGGTGGCTGCAATCAAAGAAGCATGTGTTATGTTTATAGTGACAAGCTTTCCAACCTGAACCACCACACTAACCTTCTGAATCCTGAAGAGCTAGGAACACAGACAGCACATGTTTTCTGAAGTATCAGTAAGGTGAACTTGTGAGCTTCTTTATGGGGCTACATATTTATTTCACAAAATAGGAAATATAATCTTTTTTTCCAGAATATTTTATAATGTTTGCAACCTACTGACATGCATTAAGAATTCATTCATTGTCTCATAATTACCAGTTAACAATATAAACCTGAGGCTGCAGTCACACACACCAACACTAATCCCTATCCTAATGAGGACACACACGATCTTTCTTTGACTTTTTACGTATGAACACAAAGCAAAGATGAAAACCAGCCCAAAGCGATCGCCACAGTGATTCTACTGTAGAATCATGAACAGGTAGAAACGGAGGCTGCAGCCTGACTGCTCATCACTGCCTTTGTTACCTGTTGAAGTTCAGGCTCTGGCTGCTGGGCTGGGGTCTGCACACACTCAGCTTTAACATCACTCTGGGTTATTGGCTAGCTTTGTGTTAGCATGTGTAATGCAGTTGTTTCTGTCCTTGATACAGTTTGAACTTTGCCATCGCGCTCTGGCCTTTCATGCAATAAAAATAAAATGAATGTCCATATCGCTGCTGTAGATCGCTCCACCATTTTCCTTCTCCTGCACATGAACAATCAGCTGATTGTAGTGGAAGTGCGAAGAAAGAAAAAGTATGTTTGTCTGATGTTTTTTTACTTTCTATCCACCTGCTGTGCAGATAACTGAAGAACCTTTGCAACACAAGTAACAACATAACTGTTACTGTAATTAATTACTGAATTTAGTCCAGTCACATGTTACATGAAAAATGTAATGTGATTACACAAACGCGTTACACCCAACACTGTGGATGAGTGATAAATTTGCTATGAAGGGGAAAGTTGCTATTTTAAGGGGGGATTAGCTACAGAGACCCAAACTGCATCAGGCTGCAAACGTTTATTTCTGCTGTAAAGTTGGACATTTTACCATCGAAGTCTGGAGGAAGTGCAGATTCTTGATCTTCCATTTTTTTTCTATTTTTTCAGCCCTGAGGTTACCTTATGAAATCCCTGCATTCTCCAAAGCTAAAATTACACTTGGTGTAAAGGCTCATTTTCGGCTTCACACAGGGACACTTGCAGATATAGGCAAATAATTGAGCTTATGTCACATATCCCTCAGTGCCACAGCGATTCAAAAACTATAATCTGCACTTACTGAAAAACACAACTGGATTGCATTATGGGAAATGAAAATCCAGCATTTTCAAAGAATAGTGGGGATTAAAAATCAGAATATGAAACTGCCTCTACTGCTTCAGCCTTCATCATCATTTTAATAATCTGTCTCTCACAAGCTGCCCACCTTCATGGAAGTTCAATATAAAGTCAGTGGAAAAGTTCTTTATTATGAACAGCTTACATGGCTCACTGTACCTCAATGAGAATTGCCAGAATGTGTCTTTAGACAGCTCGGCGACTGACTGCTCACCTTCAGATATTCCCTGCTTCCCTTCTGCTGCATTATTTCCTGTATCTGAATTCTGCTTCATCAATGTGGAAAAAAAACAAAACATTTTTACTGTTTTAAGCCTTTGGAGATTCTTTGTCCTACATCGAACTGTAAGAGAAGATAACACTATTTCATTTTTTTCCTAGAGCCATAAAGAAAGGTCTTTATATTAGTGCTGAGACTTAAATCACTGCAGGGTACAGAAAGATAGGTAACAATGTCAGTGAAGGATACAGAATGTTGCTTAAGTCCAATTTCAGAGAGTACGCGTGTCTTTTTATAAAGAATGTAGTTAGAAATAGAAAGGGACACAAACATGTTTTGTGGTCTCTCTGAGTAGAAATGAAGTCAAATTGAGTGAGGCTGTTGTGGTAGTTACTGTGATTCAGTCCCATAAACACACACACAAATATTAACTTTACTCCCACATCTCACCTACTCATTCACACTCACTCAGACCACTGTGAATAAAACTCACACTTAAAAATTCACACACACACACACGTGTAACTGAAACTTGGTGATTTATAGTTGCCAAGGCGTGGACTTATTTATTTATAATCTGTCTAGATATCTGATCATAAACCCCCAAAAAAAAAAGGCGAGAGAGGAGAGCGAGGAGGTAGAGAAGCAGCTTGATGAATGGTTTGTGGAAAAAAACGGACACCTGATAGGCCACTGCGACGGGCGAGACACGGACATTGGCCAGAAAATAAAAACCCCTCCCTCAGCTGTGAGATAACACCTCAATCTGTCACTTAAAGCAGGGGAGAAGAACGAAGCGATAATTCCATTAGGGGGCACAACCAATTCTTTTCAATATCTTTAGACAATAAGTGTGCCCTCGTGTCCCCTTCTCTGAATGTCAATTGTATCTGTTGTTGCTGCTGCTGGGGCCGCCAGTCAATATGTAAACCTGGCAGAGACGGATTGGTTGCCAATAATCAGTTTCCTCTGGGATTTGCTGATTACCAATCCTAGAAAATTGAATATAGAGAGCAGACAGAGGTGCAAATATGTGTCTTCCATTGCTTTAAGCCTGGGGTGAGGCAGAAAGCAGACACATGGGTGGGACGGAGCAAAAAGCTGCTCTGTGTCCTTCCTGAATGAAAGAAATGAGGAGCTTAATGGGCTTCCTATTGCTTCTCATTGAGGTGAATGCTGTTCAGGTGTCCCTCATTCTGTGCATATTAACAGAACTGCTGCTGACATCAACTCTATTAAATATAAACCCCCTCCTCCTGAACGGTGTGTGCTTTGAATATCCGATCCAATCAAGGCACCCTGTGCAATTTTGTCTTTGTGTTCAGAATTATTTATGTGAGCTGCACGAATAACCAAAGGTGATGGTTAGATTCTCACACACAATAAGCAAGCCTTCGGCATCCTTTCAGATGGGATAAATGCTTAGTGAATTCAGTGTGCATTGGTGAGGATGCTCTACTGCACATATACACAGTGCTGACATCTCCTGAGAGCAACAGCGTGTCACGTCTGGGACGTTAGAAGATCTTTGTTGCTGTTCTGTCTGTGAGAAAGTTGTGCATGAGGGAATCTGGATCGTCCTCAGTGAAAAGTGTTGTTTTGTGTCAACACCCTGCTCATGCATTTCCTCTTCTTGCCAGCAGAAGTCACCATTGCTCTGTCTAAAAGAAAAGGAGTTTTGCCCTTCAAAAGGAGCTCCTGTTCAAAGTAGAGTTGGCCTGATGAACTCCCTACCAGATGGAAAAGCACAGTGTTCTCATCAGCAAGCATTTCAAAATAACCTTCAAAAATCAGAGCCATTATTTTACCCATTCAGAATTCCATTAAAAAATAATGCAGATGTACAAGGGGAAAATACAGGACCTACAACAAAAGGTTTATTTTGTGTGTGTGTGTGTGTGTGTGTGTGTGTGTGTGTGTGTTTAAATTTGCTTTGCAGTGATTACTTTCTGAAGTGTGGTTGCCTGTTAGGTTATCGCTAATATTTAATCATAGAGTTGGTGCACTTTTCACCTAAATCAGAAGCAAGATTGGCAGAAACTCCCACTGTGCTAAAACTAAAATTATCAGGGATAAAAGAAAGCTATGAGTAGGAAGAATGTATAGCCTGCCACCAGTGTTTTCTGAGAAAAGAGCTTTAATTTGGGTGAATATGTTGGTGTATCTGAAAAAAAGGAAAAACACCTCTGTGAGGTCTGAAGTCCCCAAACAGACAGAAATCCATTAAATAATTATCAGTCCAAAACTAACTAAATCATTTCATTTATTTCTTTATGACTTTGTCACACTGAAAATGTTATCCATATGAAATGGGCTTTCATTGCTACCAGGATAAGTGTGGCCATAGTTGGTGAGGTCATTATAGTTATGGGAAACATCCATGCATACAATAACGATCATTTCTTCTTGAATTAAAGCAGAAAAATAATCAAAAAGTTAATTAAAAATTGGGTTAGGGGTCAGGCTTTTACTAGCAGTAAAATAAAAATCTTTTGATAATTTGATGCAGAAGTCACAACTTAACCTGAATGGATGCCACAAACAGTCAAACTGACTATCTGAGGTGAAGAAAAGGAAAAACTGATCACTGATTTACTGTTTTTACAAATCATGTGTGTCAGGAATAATAAGATTTTGTGAACGAATAATAATGTTACTTGAAGTTTGGTGTGCAACTCTTGTGCTTTCAGATGCTCCTGTGGCTCCCATAGGTAATCGTATAAGGCTGCAGGTGTTTAAATAAACTCATAGGCAGACATGTTCCTTCATTACCATAAGCACACACTGGAGTCTATTTTCAGTCAGTTTCACAAACACCGTCCAGCAGCATTGCGTATGTAAATGTGTAATGGTACACCAAATCAGAATTAATCCTCCACTAAAAAGTAGTCCCCAGAAAAATGCACTATTATGTCCTATTTGCTAAAAACTACAGGCTGCAGGTATTTAATAAAGTCAGAGGAAAGACTCCTACAAACAGCTGTAAACAACAAACACAATATTGTGGTAATGTTTCTATTAGGTCGTTTAGAACCTAACAGATCTGTTAGAAGCTAAGCATGATGCTGAGACGATGTCCTCTGTGCAGAAAAAAATGATTATTATTATTTATTTCAATAAAGGATGAGCTTTAAGGTATTTTGTGCATGCGATTCATTTAGACAGTGTGAAAGCAAAAAACTGAAGGTGAAAGCACATGTCTAAAGCTGGAACTGTGAAAGTTGCTATGCTGGTGAAACAGATGTCAACATGTCACAACCAGGTCTTAATTCAGTTGTATCCAAAGGTTTAAGCTAGGTTTGTGTCTCTGTAGAAGAAAGTGGTTTTAGAAAGACTTCTACCCTTACTGCTTTCATACCAAATAAGCTTTAAATTCTGTAGCAGGAGTCACTCACTGAAATGTACCATCTGAGGATGTATCAATGTAGGGCAATGTCAGAGTTTTTTTTTTTTTTTCTGCAGGAGGAAGGTGGAAGAAGAGGAAATGATGCCAAAATCAGAGATAGGAAAGCTAAGGGGGGCTTATGCTATAGACAGCAGGAGTGGGTGAAACCAGAACAAGAAAATGTCACACTGCACATGGAAAGATAATAGCAAACTGCTCATGCAGTCATGGGATCACCCTGTGCACGATGGGGTCACAGTCAGTGTTTTTTTATTGCTTCCAGGCCTTGCTGGGGTCTGACATATACACACATACAGGCGTTTCTGCTGGTGTAAGCTCACACTGTCAGCACGGAGGATTTACTGTGAGCAGGCCTGGCTAAGGAGAGGTCATGCAGAGACCCCTCCTCCTGGGTTCATCATTACTCCCACCAGCCGCCGTCGAAAAATCGATTTCCAATTCTTTGACGCTGCAAGACTGAGGACTTTGCTTAATGCTTTTATGCAATATAGGACTCAGCAAGTGATCCCATTTGGTATGACTGAGAATGTTTGGAGTCACTGTGTAGGGTGGTGTGATCAATGAAAATAGCTATATGCGCCCCTCTGGTGATTAAAGTCCAGGCATCATTGCTTAGATCTTCATACGACCTCTCAGACTGCATCGCAAAGACAAGATGAAGATGATCCATCTTCATTTACAGCTCCTCATATCTGACTTGGCTGTTGTCTGTTTATTCAATTGATCTGTTCATAATGTTATGAATTTATATAAGGCAGAGTGCCTATCTGCATTCCCTGCGCTCAGATCTGCCTCTCATCTTTCACATATCAGTATAATCAGCAAGAACAACGCTGATATTCAGAGCCTTGACAGTAAAACAGCAGGGACTCCTTGGCATACTAAATCACACACAATATGAATACAAAACAATGCTCCGAGGCTCTTGTGATGCATGGATGTGCATAATTATACAACACAGGATTTTTCTCTCAGAGGCACTTCTTTGTCTGGAAATTGTCCTTCCTTCTGACATAGCTGTTTTTTTTCCAGAGGGCTTTAGCAAGCTGCCCCCATATATTCTGTAAGCGATGGAAAATGTGTATGATTTATGTCAAAGTGGCAGTGGAATGAACATAAGGCTGGTAATACTGTATACTACATATTTTTTTATTGTCATCAAATCCAATAAAAAGATGAAAACCAACTAATATGACTCTTTGTGTACCAAAGCTTACAAAAAATATGTGTTTTTGCTCTGGGCCACAGAGCTCCATTGTCTTACTTAAAAACACACTGGTGTCTATTTTCAGTCAGTTCCACAAACACCATCCAGCAGCACTACGTATATAAATGTGTAACAGTACACGAAATCTGAGTTAATCCTCCACTAAAAGTAGTCCTGAGAAAAATGCACTATTATGTCCTGTCTGCTGAAAATGACAGGCTGCAGGTATTTAATAAACTCAGAGGAAAGACTCCTATAAATAACTGTAAGCAACAAACCCAAATATAGCCCCTGGTAATGTTTTGTCAATGTAAATGTCTCAAAGCATTGTAACCTTTATAAAGATGTTTTGCTACACTCTTTACAGTGTTTTTAATGTTGGTTGTATCTCTTGTATAACCAGGCAGTTGGCACTGTACTCTAATACAGCCAGTGGCTTCAGATCATTCCCCTGATCTGGGCCAGCTTTTAAAGAGCCGAGAAATAACAGCAGGAAGGGAAGAAGGAGGCTGCGAGGTAGTAACTATGGATTTAGATGATGCTGGCTTTCCCAAATGTTTTACCTAGTAATGCAATAGAAAATTAAATACAACACTTTAATACACAACAAGGATACACTTATTAGCTTATAGTTAGGGCTGGATCAGGTGACCCTGAATCCTCCCTTAGTTACGCGGCAATAGGTCTAGGCTGCTGGGGGTTTCCCATGATGCACTGAGCGTTTCTCCTTCTCTCACCTCTTTTCACTCTCTGTGTTTGTACACCACTCTGCATTTAATCGTGAGTTATTATTAATCCCTGGCTCTCCTCCACAGTGTGTCTTTTGTTCCTGTTAAAGGGGAGTTTTTCCTTCCCACTGTCGCCAAGTGCTTGCTCATAGGGGGTCGTCTGATTGTTGGGGTTTCTCTGTATTATTGTAGGGTCTTTACCTTACAATATAAAGCACCTTGAGGCGACTGTTGTTGTGATTCAGCGCTATACAAATAAAACTGAATTGAATTGAATTTTATGACACTGCCACTTCTAGTAGGAGAACGCATCATGTCACAATGCTCAGATCATCTTTAACTGGCTTCTTAAACATGGCAATGAGTTCACTGCACTCAAATGGCGTCCACAATCACCAGATCTCAATTCAATGGAGCACGTTTGGGATGTGATGAGATTCACATCATGGATGTGCAGCCAACAAATCTGTGGCAAGTGGGTGATGCTATCATGTCAATATGGACCAAACTCTCTGAGATTTGTTTCCAGCACCTTGTTGAATCAATGCCACAAAGAATTCAGGCAGTTCTGAAGGTACAAGACAGTCCAACAAATTACTAATAAAGTGTACCTAATGAAGTGCATTTATCTTCTTAGCATTACAAAAATTTCAAATTACAATTCATGTGCTTGCACAAAAAGCATGTTTGCAGTGTTAAAAATGTTCCATTGTATGCTTGAAAATGAGGTACAGATCTGATCGTAGTGTTTATGCATCACCATCCTCACTTGTCAAGTCATATACTTTGTTTTACTGTCGTCACACCAGCAAGCTTCAACTGCTGTCTGTGTCGCAACATGAAAAGTGTCTGAGATGATTTAATCCACAGCACACCTGAACCATTCAATCTCAGGGGTTTACTTGTAGCACTTCACAGTTAGAAGCTCCACGCTAATGCAGCTGCTGGCAGCTACAGCATACTCAGAGTTGGATTATATCAGCTGTAGCGCTAACAGGGAATGCTGCCAACCATTTTGTAGCTAGCAATATACCTTATAGTGACAGTCTAGATTGGATTCTTACCAGTGCGGTATACACCTCATAAATGTTTAATCTTCCTCTGTGGTTGTTATTTGTACAGTCAGGGAGGGGTGTTAAACCAATCAATAGACACGCGGGACTGTTTATTCCTCTGCAAGCAAAGTCTTGATATTGATATTCATGTAATAAAGTACTCTTTCATTGTGTGGAGGTCGGAAGCACAGTGTTTTCTCTCAGAGGTAGCTCATTTTGTTTGCCAGAAATAGAGACATGATCATGTCAAAGCCATTGCCCGTGCAAGGTTTGAGGTGAGCTATCAACAGTTCAAATCACAGGTGCCACCACCCGTGCGAAAGAAGAAAGAATTTCTCTGCCAAGGAAAGGAGTGTGAAGCAGATATAAACCCGGAGGTGTATGTACTGCATGAGTGAGAGGAGGGGAAAATTGAGATTACAGAGAGAGTGAAAGTGACAAAGGGATTGGAAGAGACAGTTCCCTCTTTTTCTTGCTTTGCTTGTACAGGGTGGATAAATTTCTTCCCCACAGTGAGAGTGTTTTTCCATGCTGACTGAAGCGCAGCAGGACTGAGCCAGCAATTAGACAGTGAGGAGAGGAGGTCTGGAAAGAAAGTAGGAAGCAGGGAGGGGGGGAGAAGTGAAAAGCAGGGGAGCGAGGTGGGCACAGACTCTGACAAAGATGTCTCTCGTGGTGAAGTGTGGGATCAAAATCAAAGCTAGCTTTAAAGAAGAAAGGAGGGAGAAGGGGGTGGGTTAGAGATGAATTAAAAAAAAAACTGAATCCCTTATCTGGCAATTTGTAGGGTATGCTATCATGAGAATGTATAATCCCAACTTCATCCTTCCAACACATGCACGTCACATATACACACACAACATACACTAATCTTATATTTTTCCTTGATTTCTGCTTGAATGCTGTGCTGTGTGTGTGGCAGACAATAGTGTGTGCATCTGTTGTTTAAATGCATTTATGTGCAGTATCTTCCATTACATATACTTGCTTTAAGGTGGGCATCTGTCTTAACCACACAAATGATTCTGTGCTAATCATTATGCAGGCAATTAAATTTGTCTATTTTTGTGTTGCACAAACAATTTTTTATATACCACAAAATGAATAGGACTGGCAACAATCATGTGAAATTGCTCTGCACATTTGTAAACAGACAATGTTGCAGCTGCAATTGAAAGTCAAGGCTCTCGAGTATCTAAGGTCCACTGCAAAGATTGTGAATAAGGCTTGTGGATTATGAACATGTGCAGATGTGCCTTGAGGACAGAGAGATGTGAAGGTTCTCGGTCAGAAAGCTCAGTGTGATGAAGGCTGAGTAATCTCTTTAGCTTTCTATTTTTGTGTGTTTGGCCTTTTACCTATCAAGCTCACACTAATAACCCTCTGCCATTAAATACCAAACCAGTATCCTGCACCACGGAGCAAAACAGCCAGAAATGGAGAGAGCGAGAAAGAAGGAGAATTGCGAGCAGATGGGCATTCTGAGTAAGCGAGGTAACTTGATGAAAAGAGAGAAAAACAAGGACTGGAAAACGAGGTGGTTTATAAGGTAAAGGCAAGTCAGGCAGATGGATTTACGAGAAGGGGAGGAAGGAGACAGATGGATAGAAGAGACAGAAAGATTTACAGATGGATAGTGCTTGAGTTAGCAGAATGCATCTGTGAACATACATATATGACATTTGCAGTGCCACTGTCCGCACTGATGTGGATTTGCCCTCAACAAACCCCCGATGGCATGCTTGGTCCATTGAGTTAATTAGCTGTATGCATCAGTACTCATCCTGGTCCCATATGTATCTTCCACACCTGGTGCCATTCATTTCAGATTCAGTGAGCACATCCCGCCTTAACATAAATCACCCATTTCACATCATCAGGTTTGCAGTATCTGCTAAACAAATGCAAGTGTTAATGAGTGATACCTGCATCAGCATCTGTGAGTAATGTTGCCTGAAGGTGTTACAGCCATTTACTCTGTATGTATTTGTTTTTCCAGTTGCACACAGATATGGACAAAGGAGACGGAAGCACTAAATACATGTTGGAGGGAGAGGGAGTGGGCTCTGTGTTTGTGATTGACAGCAACACAGGCAACATACATGTCACTAAGTCTCTGGACCGAGAGGAGAAAGACCAGTATCGTCTCATCGCCACAGCTACAGACCGTGAGACTGGCCAAGCCCTGGAGCCGTCCTCTGAGTTCATCATCAGAGTTCAGGACATCAATGACAACCCACCTGTCTTCCCCAATGAACCCTATGTTGCTATGGTGCCGGAGATGGCCAACATAGGTACGCAGCAAACAACATTAAAGTGGAACTCCACACAAAATCTCCTGAGAGGTGTTAAAATGTTTGCAGTGTTTTAACCAACCAAGGCTTTGTTCAGCTTGAATTTGTGCCACTTACAGATGAGACGTACAGAAAAACAAAACAGAGACAGTCTTATTCAGTCATTCACTATTTCCTGTATAACATATACGCTGTTCTTTACTCTGTAGCAAGTGGAAAATTAAGATCTCAGACATCACTAACAGGTGTCAAGTGACACAAATGTAATTTTTGCATCTATAATAGACCATCCTATATGCATATAATGGCTTTGTGAGACTGTTAGCAAAAAGCATTTTTTTTGTTATCTGTTAGTTAGCTGTGGGAAATTATATCAAACATTATATTCACACATTTTATTCTATATAATTCTATCTGTTGTAGAAGAGTGAAACATATACTCTGAAAACCGTAGCTTCTGGAAAAGAAAACAGTTGGCCCAATCAAGGGCTTAAAAGCTAACAAAATGCCTGTGGCAGGCTAATATCTTTTAGAGGAATTATTTTAGCATCCTATGTCTAGTTAGCTGTTAGAATGGTAATTAGCTATAGAGACAGCACATCATACAAAACTGTTGGCTCCACGAGTACAACGTAGGCCAAAACGCTAGCTAACTTTAGCTGGCTACAATGTCAGATGTTCCTGTGTTAAAGGATTAGTTTTGCACCTTTAGCTGTTGGAAAGCTAATGCAACCTATAATAACCCACTGTTAGAAACACAATATACATTACTCATAGCTTTTTGAATTATCTACATTCACCTTACACTGTTATGCAATTTGAACTTATTAAAAATGATTTAGTTTAACCCACAGAAAAATAGTAGCTCAAAGTTGACATTTGAGTATTTGACTTATTAGTCCATCTTTTATATACAGTTCATGCTTTCTCCTATCAAGTCTAGAAAGAATAAATACTTTACAAATATTTCTGCTGCATAATTAGCTTGCCAGCTGTCTATTCATTCTCTCAGTATCCTGCAAACAATCATATTTTTTTACAAAATGTGGCTGTGGCTGAATACACTGCTATTGGCACCATTTCAGGGAGAGAAATTGTACAATATTGTAACTGGGTATGTAGCTGTATTCATTTAAACAACATATGTATTTTGGAACTCTGTGTGTGTACAGAGAGACAGCAGAGAGTTGGATTATCTTTGTTCAGTTTTTGGGGTGAAGTATTATTGCCACGCGGCTCATTAACCAGCCACCTGCTTTAACGTCCTTAATTTGAAAGGGTCCATTGACCTGTCATCTGTATCATGCCTCCTCTCTTTTACAGGCACGTCAATAATCCAAGTCACAGCCAGAGATGCTGATGATCCAACATACGGAAACAGCGCCCGGCTGGTGTACGCCATTACTCACGGCCAGGACTTTTTCTCTGTGGACCCTCAGACAGGTCTGTTGATATCTTCCAAAGTACCGCACAACCCTTTTAAAGCTGTTTCATAACATGCCTCTTCTGCTGATGTTTACACTTCACATAGCTAATCCCTGCAGTGCTCTTATATATTGTGTGGTGTATCCTTTTCCACCATATGTCCAGTGTGGATAAGAACATTTGCATGTTCTTATCCACACTTGCATTTTCTGTGATCTGTTCAGAAACAGAAGTGGCCTGAAGTCATATGTGTGCAGCTTCCTAATTCTAAAATATATGCATCTGACTTGCATTGATGCTAATTTGAAGAGGCGTGGTGTCACTGTGAAATTTGTTGCTGTTGTGATTTTTGCTGCATGTCCTGCTCTCCTCTCCACCAGGCGTTCTGCGGACAGCGGTACCTGACATGGACAGAGAGACTCAGGATGAGTATCTGGTCGTCCTCCAGGCCAAAGACATGGGGGGCCATCTGGGTGGATTATCGGGAACTACGACCGTCACAGTGAGGCTGAGCGATGTCAACGACAATCCCCCTCACTTTAGAAGGAGTAAGCAGATCACCATTTAACTGTTGGCTACTTTCAATATCTGTCGCTCTAGGATGTAAATGTGTGTGTGTGTGTGTGTGAGTGAAGATTAAAATGATGAAACATCTTCTTGTGGCATTTGTGACAGCATTTTGATATTTTAGCCTCCTTTAGGTCCTAGTCACTTTGACAGGTTCAAGATAAGACATAAAGCCCTAAATAAGCTAAATAGCTTGTCAGTCCACTTCTCCCTATTTTATGCACTCTTTCTAATCATTGTTTTTAGCATCAATTGTAATCGCATAACCTTTGCCAAGACTGCCATTAACATTGATATAAACACTCCCATTTGGTCCCTGAGGTTTAAATGGACTCTGGCTTGACGTAGAAGAGTGAAAGATCATGTCCGCTTTTCTTATCCAAGCTTTTCCCTGTTCCATGATATTAATATTTCATCTTAAAGTTCAGTGCTTTCTGCTTCAATAGACAGTAAAATCACTGCAGAATGTGTCTAACACTTTGAGACATATACTGCATTTTCTCTGTATACTACTTCTTCTTTGCTGGCTTTCTTCGTCTTCTTCATCTTGCAGACAGTCTATGCTTACCGCCATTCATCTTAATGTTTAAAGCCCCTTCTTCTCATGTTGATAAATTGTTCTGCAATACAATGTTTTATAGAAGCTATTTAATATTTCCAAATGTCAGCAGTCTGTTATTTATTTACTGATATCTGACTATATCTCCCCCCCCTACTGCAAGTCATTATTTTCAGTTTGACAATAATGCCACAATTTACACAAATGGCTCATTTAGTTTTTGAATGCAAGAGTGGAATATTTAAATGTTCTTCATTATGTGGAGAAATGGAATGATTAACAATCAGCAAGGTAGAGCTGCTTTGATTAAAATGAAAGTATTTCCCTAAACGTGCTATGCAGCATTACAAGAGATGCAAAAGTCACCATGAGAAGCCAAGTAAAAAGACCTGCCTCAGATCACGCCGCTTGCTTTCATGCCTGCTAAAGAGACACGCTCTAATCCAAACTAAGCATAACGGAAAAACAAATTAACTCTGTAATTCTCTTTTTAATAAATATAGCTCATTTATAGCAAAGTGGGAAATAACTCTCAGTGAATTTAAGGCTTTACAGTTTTTTTTACTATGTCTTTCTAACATTCATTACTGATAACATTCTGATTTATTAGACAAGTGTAGAGCTAGGGCTTTTAAACTGCTTTGAGTATCAATTGTGTAGTAGATTAAAAAGCCCAGTTTCCCAGAACCATCAGTCACATTTTACTGATGGCTCTGGGATGGTTCTTAATTACACATCAATTCAAAAATCTAAGAAATTCTTTTTTTACATTAAGTCAAGGAAGTAAACTTGAGCCATTAAATGTTTGATATTTTTGCCTATTAAAGTAAGTAGAGCAATAAAAAAAAATTCAGTCAGAAAATCCATCAAAAAAGAGAAAATGTCTAAATTGCTGAGTCTAATTTGAATGTCCATGTCAGGGTTGATGGCAAGAGTTAATGACCGTGGTAGCTGCTTTGACATATTCCCGATACTTGGTGCTGTTTAAAATGTGAAGAAAATCAGTCTACAGTAAGTACAAGACACAGCACAAACACGTCACTCCAGTACTCTCAGAATTACACTGGCTTCTGACTCGCTACAGAATCTGATTTCAGATTTTATTGATTACTTTTAAATTACTACATGCTTCGGCTCCACTTTATAACTCAGAACTCCTAACACTCTATGATCGGAGACTCAGTAACTGTTACAGAGTCCACAGTCCAGGCTCCGTGGTTCACTCACTATTTTAGCCCCAGTGCTGTGGAACAAACTTGCTCTTAGCATTTGTCTCTTGTTTGTATGTTGTTTGTTTCTTTTTTGTTGTTTTTATTGTTTTTAATGCTATTAATTTTTTTTTGCACTTTGTAACCTTGGTTTAGAAGGTTGCTATAGAAATGAAGTTTATTAATGAATTTTAAATGGGTTAAAATCATTAGCAGCCTGTACTAAAGAAGGACACTTTCACATTTTTGTTTGAGTAGAGGTACAGGCACTTTAGTATAAAGTTCCTCCTGTGTCACTCTTTCTACAGCTCAGCTCAGCAAAGTAAAAATGTAGATTGCCTCAAAGAGAAAATTCCACACTAAATTTACAGTTGCTTTGAAGATATTCACCTTATTTGATGTGATACGAGCTTTAGTTGAGTCTTGAAATTCATTTTTCCACTGAGAACTATGAATGTCGTGGCCCAATTCTTACTCTGGAATTACATAAGGAGGGAATCTGGATCTGTGCATTGATTACAGCAGCCAATACGTCTTCCAGTACGTGTGTTTGGGTATGTATGTAAGATATAGTTGAAAATAATGTCAGCACACCTTTAAATCTGGTCATGAAATATGTGTAGGAGTACATGTTTTGATACAAAAATGAGCCAAACACTATTGTGATCAGCATTCAGTGCCAGTACTGAAACTGTTAAACTCTCTGTTTTCCTCCCTGCAGGTGCGTGGTCCTTCTCTGTATCAGAGCTAGCGGCGCCAGGTGTGGAGGTGGGCCGTCTCACTGCCACTGATCCTGATCTGGGAGAAAATGCACAGCTGGAGTTTACCATCCTGGACACTGAGGAGGCTGAAATATTCAACGTAACTGGAAGAGACAAAGAAGCTGTCATTGTGCTGAACAAGGTGAGTGACTAGACGCAGCTGCAGCAGAGGAGAAAATGTGTACAAAGTAGTTTTAGTTTATTACCTATAACAATTATCATAATAGCAGACTATTTGAAGCTGTATCTAGGTTTTTATGCCTAAATAGCCACATAATGAGGAAAACATCTCCAATTTGCAACATTTGAGGTGATTAAACAAATGTGCTTTAGTCTGGTATTTGCGAATTAATTTTTTATAAGCAGATAAACACTTCAGCACCCCACTCAAACTCCCACTGTTGCTGATAGGTTTAGACTCTCAGGGCTCTACAATGAGCAATTAATGAGTAACAGTTAACGAATAATCAACTGTAGCTCACTTGAAGTGTTAAAAGCAGCCAGTGTGAAGTTGTCTTTTTACTTGTAAGGGTTTTAATAGTATTGGACATTCAAACATAATTATTGCACTTTGGAATCTTAAATTAAGAGGTTGCAAAGAGTGAAGTAAGACGAGAGGCTGATGATTAATTTCCAAGAAATATATTAAAGCCAGATAAAAATTAAAGTCCAAAATGGAAGGTGTGTGTTATATAGAGAGATAAAGGAAAGTAAGAACAGTATCTTAAATGAATTATGAGATATTGTATGTGCGCAGTAAAAAACAGCACATCTATATATTATATATTGTCTGAAGGGTCTTAAATAAAGAATAAAGAAGAAATAAAGAAAAGCCAACAGATTGTCATTGCTTTATTCTTTGTTCAACAGATCCTGGATTATGAAACACGCAATTCGTATACTTTCTCCGTGGAAGTTACAAACCCTATAGTGGATGCCCGATACATAAGAAAAGGTCCCTTTAAGGACCAGGCAACAGTCCGGGTCATGGTCCTTAATGCTGATGAGCCACCGCGATTCTCCCAGGCTCTGTACCATCTGGATGTGTCTGAGAACTGCCCCCCTGTCTGCTCTGTTGGTCGGGTCTACGCTGTGGATCCAGATACAGGACAAAGCACCAACATTAGGTAATTATTACACCCTCACTCTCTCATTTAGTCACCTGCTCACTCACTCAGGGATCTCTTTTTCCTTCCTATTCTTGATGGTGCCTATTACTTTATCTCAGGTACTCCATCGATCCCCAGTCAGACCCCGAGGCTCTGTTCCGCATTGCCTCTGACACTGGTTTTATCAACACCGTGATGGAGCTGGACCGTGAGCAGGAGCAGTGGCATAATATCACTGTCATCGCCACACAGAGGGGTATGTCAGACCTTCTGTCCTCGGGTGCTCTGAGCAGCAGAGCTTACCAAAGTCATCTTTCACTGAAAGCACTGCCTGCAGTTGGGAATACAAAGTGTGGAGTAAAAATGATAGAAAGTCTGTGCAAATTTTAACATTAGTGTCAGTTTCCTTTTTTTTTTTTTTTCAGACAACCCAAATCTTGTGTCAAGGGTTGTGGTTGCCATAGAGACACTAGACCAGAATGACAATGCGCCGGAGTTGGACAGGCAGTACACGACGTCAGTATGTGACTCCAGTGCCCCTGGTCAGGTCCGTTCTTGTTTTGTTTTTGCCTTTTATTTCATTTAACTTCAGACTGTGTTCTTGTTTTTGTTCATTCTGTCTCAAACCCCCGCAAGTGACTGTTTTTCAAAACCTGTGCAACTTTGTGTCCCACTTACAGAGACAGAGACAAGATCACCTCCTCTTAGTTCCTTTTTACCACTCAAATGTTAGGGGTCCCTTAGAAATGCCCTTGTTTTTTTTTTGTTTTTTGTTTTTTTTTAAAGGAAAGCACCTTTGTTTTGTTTTTTTTTAATCCAATATAACAACAATGATTAGAAATGTTGTAAATGAAATTAAGGATTAATGAAATCATTCATCATAAACCCTTTAGGATTTTTCATGCAACATCTGCGTAAGCGTACAGAGGCCCATTTTTCAGCAACCATCCTGTGTTGAGCAGATTTTGCCTAGTCCAGTGTGTGGAGCATCAGCCTGTCTCTGGAGTCTTCAGGGTATTAATTCCAAGAAATACTAACATGATTAATTGGCCTTTTAACATGATAAGCGTGCATCATGTAACAAAATGTGTCTTTCATGGTTGCTGAAAGTGGGACCTGTAGATACTCTGCAGATTTTACAATTACTATACATCATTATTATTATGATGAATAATTCCACTAATTATTACAACATTTCTTATCAAATGAATTCATTTCAATTTATGTTTAGATAGCACCAGTTTGCAACAACAGTAATTTCAATGGGGTCTATATAGCAAGGTGAAGTAAGGTACCTTACAATATGATCAAGATGATCATCTGTGAGCAGCACTTGGAGAGGAAGAACTTCCTTTTTACAGGAAGATCTCCAGCAGAACCAGGCTCAGTGCGGGGCTGTGGTCTGCTGAGATGTAAGAACGGGAGAGCATAGAGAGAGCACAAACAACCAACAGGACAAAACACAAACTATCTGCTGGGAGAGAGAAGACAGAAGTTAGTGGCATTCAGTCATGGCACATAAACAAATCAGGAGTCAAAAGAGGGAACTGTAGGAGAGGTCAGTGCAACATGGGAAATCCCCCAGCAGCCTGAACCTGTAACTAAGAAAAGGGTCACCTGATCCAGCCTTAACTATAAGCTTTATCAAAAAGGAAAGTTTACTGGGAGCTGGTTCCACAGGAACATATCTGATAGCTGAAGGCTCTGCCTCCCATTAACAACAACAATTAAGCTTGCAGTCTCAGAGCAAAGTGCTCTATTAGGATAATATGATGCTATTAAGTATTTAAGATATGATTGGACCTGATTATTCAGGACTTTGTATGAAAGAAGAACCTTTGTAAAGTAAATTTGGAGTTTAACAGGAAGCCAGTAGATTAAAACCAATGTGAATAAAAAAGACAAGCACATATGAAACTCACCCCCAAACCTCTGAGTGGCTGTGTGCATTTCCAAATATTATAATAACCGATTCCTAATTTTAATATGGATGAAGCTTATTCCATCAAAGTGAACCTTCCTGCCTGTGCATCTTACACTGAATTAGGAAACTTGAAAAACCAAAGCACTAGTGTGACTTTAAAGTTGTTTGGTTGGTTTGACAGCTAGTGCAGCAGTGTGTTTTAATAAACAAAGGTCAGTCAGTAACAATTGCAGCTGTGATCTAATTTAATTCTGCACATTTTTTTAAACTGATCCGCTGTTATAAGAAATAAATGAGCGGTCAGTTTTTGTTTCCCGTGACTGCTTCATAATTAAAGGTCCCCCTTGTGTTTCACTGGCTGGTTGCTTTTATAATAAGACAAATAATAAACCTGATTTATTGGGCAGTTACAAAACAATCTTATAAAGTGCTCTTCATGGATGAAGCACACATTTAAAACATTTCAGGACTGGGACAATAGGCTAAATAAAATCAGTCATCCATCCATTCATTTTCTAATCCAATTGGGGTTGCAGGGGGGTTGAAACCTATCTCTGCTGACTTTGGGCAAGAGGCTGAGTGCACTCTGGACAGGTCGCCAGTCCATCAAAGAGTAACACAAAGAGACTCCAGTTCCAAACACTCCCCCACAGAAACAGGAAACTGTAATTAGCACCTTCAACAATTTATGCCACTATCAGATCGTGTCCATTACTCTTTAAAATATGTCTATTCTGTTTCATTTTCATTTAGCTAAAATGCTCCAACCAGCTTATCTTAATTCTTTGTTCTTGTTCTTTTACAACCCCAATTCCAAAAAAGTTGGGACCCTGTGTAAAATGTAAATAAACTAAAGAGGAGAGGGACCATCCGGCTTGTTATCAGCACTCAGTTCAAAAGCCTGCATCTCTGATGGTATGGGGATCCATTAATGCCTATGGAATTGGCAGCTTCACATCTGGAAAACCACCATCAGTGCTGATGGTGTTTTTAGAGCAAATATGCTCCCATCTAGGTGACATCTATTTTAGGGAAGGCCTTGAAAAAGACCTTCCCTGAAAAAGACATCAGCAAGACAATGCTAAACCACATACACATCTATTACAACATTATGGCTTTGTAGTGGAAGAGTCCGGGTGCTGAATTTGGCCTGCCTGCAGTCCAGAATTTTCACCAACTGAAAACATTTGGTGCATCCTGAAGCAAAAAATACAACAAAGACCCAGGACTGCTGAGCAGCTAGAATCCTCGATTAGACAAGAATGGGACAACATTCCTCTCCCAAAAGTCCACCAGCTGCTCTCCTCAGTTCCCAGACATTTACGGACTGTTGTTAAAAGAAGAGGGGATGCTACACAGTGGTAATCATGGCCCTGTCCCAGCTTTTTTTTTAGACGTGTTGCTGCTATCAAATTCAAAACTACTTTTTTTTTAATGGTTAATAATTTTCTCAGTTCAAACATTTGATACGTTTTCTGTTCTATTGTGAATAAATTATCAGTTTATGAGATTTGCAAATCATTGCATTCTGATTTTATTTACATTTTACATTTTGTCCACACTGTCCCAACTTTTCTTGAGTTGAGTTTGTATATTGGAATTCATTGCAACTGGAAGAAAACATAAAGCATGAAGAACTTTTCAAAACATGTACAAAGTCATGTAAAAATGATCACATGGAACTAATTTTTGTACATGTGTGGCGTTTCCTCCATATAGGACACAAAACAGGTGCTATACCTTCACAGAGTGCAGGTATTAAAGGGAGACTCAGGGTTGGAGGGCTTTATAACCCACTACCATTTAAAGTTAGTTGGTGTGCAGCAGGATTTAATATGAGGGAGCCTCCAAGCAAACAGAGTGAAAATGTGTATCAAGAGGTTGTAGGAGCTGGACTGGAATTGGGCCAGAGACAGATTCATTGTCTACAATCAGTAGTTAACCTAACATGCATGCAGAGAAAACCCACACAGGAGCAGGTTCGAACCATCTTGTTACAGGATGACACTGCTAACCCCTGTACAACTGCCTGCAAATAAAATCAGGGATGTAAAAATAATACAGACATTTAATGTGATAATATTTAATACAGCACTAAGAGAGTGAACATTAAACAATAGCACTAACATAAAATTAAAAACAATAATGCTGGATCATATGCATCATTGTTTCCTGTAAATCTCCTGTGTCAGACTAACACCACTAACAACGAAAACAACTATAGAGAGGTAATTGCAGAATCTAAATTGAATGGCTTTTGCTGCAATAATGACAACAAGAAATACAAGTACATGTTTGAATAAGTAATTTTTATTTTATTGATTGTTTCATTTGAACAAATATAGAGGTTTTATGAAGGACAGAAGTGTTTTTTCACCCTATAATCATCCTTTGATTTATTTTGTTTCTTCGTGGAGAATTCTTACCTCCAGTGTATTATTAAAACTGTGCATCTTGATCTGTGATTTCTTCAGGTGGTTCAGGTTTTACGAGCCATCGACAGGGATCAAGGAGGACAGGACACCCCAGTCCACTTCAGCATCCCTCCAGAATCCAGCTCTGCCCTCAACCTCTCCATCAGAGAAAGTGGAGGTTGAAAACATTGGCTCTGTTTTTCCTTTTCATGCAAAACCCAGAAAACTGACACCAGCCAAAACTGGTGCATGTTTGTTGTGCAGTGACCGTGCATGATGTGTGTGTGTTTTGTTTGTTTTTTTGCCACTTTATCAGGTGTGACAGCCAGCCTGGTGCTGCAGTCAGCCTTAGAGCCCCTGCCTGGCTTCTCCTCATCCTTACTCACCCTTTATGTGCCAGTTGTGCTGCGCGACGGGGCCTCAGGTCTAACCAACACTGGCACAGTCACCGTGACCATTTGTCCCTGTCTGCGGGGGGGCATGCAGACAGAGGACAGGGGCAGACAGAGGGACAGGAGATGGGAGAGACACATGGTTTGCCTTCCTGTGCCGTCCGCCTCGCCGTCTCTTATATTCAGTTTGGTCACATTACTGGCCATGCTGGCTTGTGTCACAACTCTTCTGGGTACGGTTGGTCAGTTCTCTGAAGTTTCTGAACTACTTTAAATATTGCATGTTGTTTGTGACTTTTTTAAAGATGTTGAGCAGTTGTGTCAGGTTGCGTCTGTAATGTCCAAAGAGTATATGGTCATGTGTCTCTTTTTTGCCCGTTAGTGGTGTGTGCACTCTCGTTGTCATTGAGGCATCAGAAACGAGACTCCCACTCAACCTTCGAGGAGGATGATGTCAGGGAGAACATCATATCGTATGACGATGAGGGGGGAGGGGAAGCAGACACCGCAGCTTTTGACATTACAGCGCTGCAGAGCATGCACAGAATACAGCACATACACAACAACAGAACCATGTGAGCTGATCCCAAAAATAAAATTAAAAGTTTATCCTGGGCATGCTGGCTTGTGGGAGTGTGTGTGTGTGTTGTGTCTGACAGTGTGCTTCTCTGACATTTATCTCTTGGCACAGATGGTACACACAGCAAAATCTGCCAAGGGCCAGGACGTACAGCTGGAGTCGTCACCCACGCCCAGGCCTGGACCCTCAGCAACGTCCAGGCTCCGCTCCACTCTATGGGCGCTTCTGCTATGGCCTCCACACACTGCCTGTTCTCAGAGATTATCCAGCCGGGCCACTGGAGGCAGGTCTGCAGCTAACTCAGCTGACCCATGGGCTCACCGGAGGTCATTTCAGCAATTCCCTCATCATCCAGAACCAGAGCACCTTTGAGCCTGTGCTGCACTCTCCTGAGATGAGCACTAGTAGTTTTGAAGCAGAAGGCATGGTGAAGAGCAAAATTACAGAGCGAAATGAAGGCAGTGAAGCAATTGCAGCTGGTGCAAAGGAGAATCAGGATCCAGCTAAGGTCAGACAAGACTGCTGGAAAAAAACATGAAATGTAACAATGGTTGTAACAGTAATATGGATTTAAATAAAGGATTTGAATCTTAAATGAAAGGTAATGCCTAACTGTGAAATTTTTTTTCCAGCTGTACACCTATGAAGCAAAAGCTGAGGGTTTAAACTTTTCTAATGTTCAGCTTTACTATTACTCTTGGCTCTGTATGACATCAAAGAGAGTGAATATCACTGATATGTTGATCGCAGGCACACAGCCAAACCCACCAGCAGCTCAAACCTACTGTTTGCAAGGCTGTAGCCAATCAGAAGAAAGTCAGCTTAAAAGGAGGGGTGTCTTAAACAACTTGTTTAAGAGAGTGGGTAAACTGAGGGCCCAGTATAGGATAAGTGGTTGAATAAAAGGATTATTTGGAACTGTGAGTCATGCAAAGCTACTGTATTAGTAGTAGAATAAAGAATGAAGGTATAAGTGAGCATAATAGTTCTCCTTTAAGGCTAAAATATTATAATTAATCTTGGAATTAAATATTGGCTTTTGAGTCTAACCTCTTTAAAACAATGAAAAGACAAAAATTTGTGTTCATGTAGAACCTCATAATAATAGTTGATTTTAGAAGTTTAATAGCAATCTGAAACTTGCGAAGTTTAAACTTTCCTTCATGAATATATCAGAAAGAGCTTATTTTTGGTGGGTTTGTGTCTGAGACTGAACAGCATGTAGAAAAATAAAAATAAATAAAACCTTCGGAAACCAAAATTCAAATATTCAGACTTACACAACCTTTCTTTCAAGATCCTGCTCAAGATCAAACACCTCAAAACCCACATACATCAGATAGATGAACTGATGCCAGTACAGTCAATTCAGAGGTGTTTCAAGTCCAGAATTAAATATTTAGTGGTGTTTACTGAAAGAAAGTTGGAAAACAGCCACTATTTTGCTTCCATACAGTTCTGTCTTCATGTCTTTTTAAATCATCTTGTTTCTTGTCTTTTCTTTTTCAGATAAATTCAGCAGAACCAGAGTCGACACCAGTCACCAACATCGCTGCAGATCTGACCTACTGTGACCCAAATGAGTCTTCATGCCAAAGTCACACCAGCTTCTCATCAAACCAACAAGAGGGGCGACCGGGGTCGTCCCAGACTCAGATTAGCACTGGAGCCACCAGCTGCACAGTAGATGACATTGATACTGATTCTTCTATTCCCTCCATTTCGGAGCAAAATTATTCAAATGGCAGTCAAATGAGCTCCGTAAACACTCCTGTCTACCTGAAAGGAGACACATACAGCATTGTGGGCTCGCTGAACCCAAACAGCCGAGGGACATGTATGAATGGGACTAGCAGCAGCGGGCTGTACCCAGCGGGAGTGCAGCTACTGAACATGTGTGGACTCCGGGGAAAGGATTTGACCCCACAGTCTTTGCCCTTACCTGAGGGGATGTTTGGCAACAGCAGAGGCTGGGTAAGTGGGGCGGAGCCGGCAAGAACAGAAACAACCAACCCGCAGCCTCTCAGGATGGAGGAGCTCTTGAATATTCGTCTGGACCAGGTCACCTTTGACCTGTCACAGCCACCGTATGACTCACTGCAGACTTATGAGTTTGAGGGCCGTGATTCAAGGGCTGAGTCGCTGAGTTCACTGGAGAGCGATGGAGAAAAGGATGACGGGAGCGTGGTGGGAGGGATAGAGGAGTTAAACCAGAAGTTTCAGAGGCTGGTGGAGATTATCCGAGAGAGGAAGAGGGAAAAGGAAGGAGAAGGAGAAACACAGGCACCAGAGGGAGGCAAGAGAGCAGAGACCACTCTCAGTGAGACTCATAAACAAAGTGAGGACAAAGGAGCTAAACTACAGAGATGGGATTTCTAGACTCCAATAAAAGAAAAGTTTGAGAGAGGAGAACTATGTTGACAGTGATGGATTTTAAACACAGCAGGGGTGGCAAAATACACAGCCTCTGACAGAAATCGTCTTGTTGTTTCCCCCCTGCCAGGAGGAATCCAGGAGGCTGACAGTACAGTGAAGATTTGTGGTGCAATCAGTGCACAGCATATAGTTTTCACCTCCACTGAATTTTAGCAAATACATATGGAACCTGTCACTTTTCACACTTCTCTTCTAACTGATATTAATAATGCACTTGGGCTTTCAAAGCTAAAATTATGAAAAATTTACTTTTATGTAAAATATTGATTCTAAGCCCTGAAAGCTGCATTGTTAGAAAATAGGCCTCATCAAATATTGACTGGAATTATGACATTTAATATTGATAGTTTAATAGGGGCACACGCTCTAGATAATCCCTGAAATTTATATGCCTTTGGATCTGAATTGGAGAATTTTAAACACACACAAGCATACATTACCACGACACACACTGCCGCATGTTTACAGAGCCTCTCCAATGAGTCTAATTGTATCATGTTGCTCTATAGAGAGATTCCTGCAAGTAGTCACCATTATAGTAAAACCTGCTCACTATGCAATTTGCTCACAATTAGAAATAATTAGACTGTCACTGTCAGACTTGTGTGTTGTTGTGGAAGTACAGTAAAACATGTCCATATGTAGATAAACATCAACCTCCACTTCAGTGGTTATTGCTGGATATTTACTGGAATCACCACACAGGAAATGCGAAGGACTGATTTTCAGTTAAACTGTTGCAGACACAAGCTTACACTATACAATTCCCTGTAATTTCACCCACACAAGATTATTTATAATTCACCATTGTGTTTGGCCGTCTAGAATTATCTCCAGAGGCTTATTTATCTCCCACCTTTTAAAGAGACAAAATTAGGCAAAAGCCATTATGCGACACAGTACACACAGCCATTGTTCTTGTGATGAGCACAGAACACAGGCAACAGCAAAATAATAATTTACTTTGAGATTTCGTAATGTTATTCAGGCAGTTTGTCATTCTGACAATGACTCATTTCTATAGCTATTTCAAAACTAATTTATTATTCAGAGAGTATCAGAATGAGTTATTAAAATAACATTATTTTCTATAATATTGTAAAACAATTTTTACTTTCTTCAATTATTCCCCCTTCCTGGCTTCCTCTACAGGGGGAATTTAGGTCTTAATCAGCCTCAGTTTTAATAAGATTGGATTGCTTTTCAAATTAAATTTGACAGAAAATCTTTGGCTTCCTGACAAGAAAAAAAAGAGACGAGACAATGAAATGCAGAGTAAAAGGAACGGGCCAGATGATAAATCGCCATCACCACACAGCATATTATCAGGGTGCTGCACATCGTCTGGCATGGTACTGCGAGATATTGCTGTAGAAATGACAAGTTTCCTCCCAGATCACAAGAACACACTGAATCTAATAACCAACTAAATATAGACACAAGTTAGAATGTGAAAGTCGAGCTGTGCTATCACATCAAAAGTAGTCAGACAAAAATAAAATAACAGTAAATTAAAATATGTTTGAAATTCAAATGTTTTAAAGGTACATTGCCATTTACGCACACTTTAAAGGGTGTTGGGAAGTGCTGGGAAGAACAGGACCTCAGCGTTGGGCCAGACAACAGCAACTGACAGTACAATGGTGCCACCTGAAGTTAAACATGAGAACTGCAGCTGGAAAATCACAAGAGAAAAGCTGGAAATAGTTACTGATAATCCAGAAGAAGAAAAGGAGAGTTTTGATGTTTTTTAAGGCTAGAAATCCATGTAAAAATTCCTACTGGAGACCAAACGGGCAGTGTGACAATTACAAGGCAAGGGGATTAGAAATGAAAGAGAGTTATGATGCTGTTTCGCTTTTTCTCCTCCCACAGTTAGATTATATTTTGTTTAAAAAAAAATAGGAAGCGTTAAAAAAAGATCAGTAATTACCTCACACTTCAGGTGTTAAAGGTTAGTTTAACACTAAATATAAATAAAATATAGACTCTAGACTCAAATAAAATATATGTCTTATTTTGCTGATTTATCTGCCTCACTGAAAATTCAAAGAAATAATAAGCTAAATAAATAGCTTGTAGAGGAGAATTTTCTGAGTGGCACCACTTAAACTATGGTTGAAAAATGTAAAAGGTCGATGTGATGTGAATTATTTCTGAATTTTTTGACCTAACAAGCCAACTCATAGCTCAGGCTAGGGAAGCCAGCACAGTATGGCTAGT
>VUQS01031493.1:18416-28825 GCA_015108495.1 Heterochromis multidens | reverse complement strand
TTGCTCATAGGGGGTCATCTGATTGTTGGGGTTTTCTCTGTATTATTGTAGGGTCTTTACCTTACAATATAAAGCGCCTTGAGGTGACTGTTGTTGTGATTTGGCGCTATATAAATAAAACTGAGTTGAACTGAATTATTATTGAGAGACCAACACAGTCTGCAGGTTCAAGGCACTGCATGAAGATGTAACTTTTCAGACCCAGGAGCTGGCCATCTTTTACATGCATTCTTTGTAATGGCCAGCAGGGGGCGACTCCTTGGAAAGTCTATGGGAAAATGACCAGTTGTCTTCCTTGATCTGTGACCTCAGGAAACATTTTCCTGATGAGCTCATGGTCTTAACTGAAATATCGAACTCTTCCTGAACACAGCATGAAGTTAATTTTGTAAATTATGATCCTCATTAGAGTCAAAAAGCAGGATAAATTAACCGAGGCTTTGGGATGTGACTAGCTTGTGATCGACAAAGCACTACTGTGTTTTTCAGTGATATCCTTTCAAATATTATATCATAGTCATATCACATAAAAAACATGGTAACTTCATCTGTCCACTGTATGGATCCTGATCAAGTCCAAGCATCCATGACATAAACTCACTGAGCTGTTGTGATGAAACCTTCCAGGCATCTGTTACAATAAAAAATGTTTTTAAGTGAAAATGTAATCTAGAATTATATAGACTACTCTGCATGTGCAGAGTTTGCCCAGGCAGCCCATAGTCATCACAATTTAGACATCTTTTCTTATATGTCTAAAGGGGAAATATAGTGCTGATTATAATACCAGTGTGAAATGATGGGAAAAGGAAGAAATAAAAGGAAAGTAGAGCAGATAATCAAAAAGACTCAACATGCATTGAATTAAAGAACAATTGGGCACGTATACACATTGTGTTGTATGTTATATTGTAGCCTACAATAAAAAAAACTGAAATTTGGCTGGCACATAGTCAGAGATATCCTGCAGTCTGCAGTAGGGGTAAACTGTATAAGAGAGGCATTCAAATGCTGTACATCAGAATGACCAGGCAGTGTAGGGGCTGAGCCTTATTGATTTATTCATCAAAGAGAAGTTTTACTGATGTTTGGAGCTTGGCAGGTGTTTGGATCAGACAACAGTGCCAAAGTTTAGCGCTGAATCAGAATGATGATAGGCGGCTGGTGGGATTTTAGTGTGTGTGGAGGACAAAAGAGAGGTTTGAGCTCAATTCATTGCGCCTGCAGGGAGAGCTGATCCACTGGAGCAGCTCATTTCATGCTGGGGATGGAGAGATGACATATGTATGGGCAGGAGTGTCTTGGAGAAGGTGTCTTTGATTGTGTGTGTGTGTGTGTGGTTTATGTATGAAGGTAATGCAACAGCTGTCTTCGAGGCACTTTTAATGGCAAGGCCACAGAGCCATCTGGTGGATTATTATGTCAAGCCTTGGATGCTCATCTTCTGAAATGAGACGGCCAAGCAGAGCCACTGTATGCGTTGCTAAATTTATACTTTGACATTTGGGAAGATTTGCTTTATAAATTCTGAAATCCATACCAGTGCCGTGTTGAAAACATAAAGCTACAGCCAGAAATGTGTTTATTTGCTGTCCTGCCAACTATTTCTTCAGTAGTCAGTAAAACAGAAGAAAAAAATCCAAACTGCTTCAAATATTCATGAGTGGAGGAGTGTGTGTGTGTGTTTTAAAGCAGAGTGTTTTCTCTTTTATATATCCCTCCCAAAGGAATACACTTTGTGGTGCACATGCTATATAGCCTACACATGTACTGTGTTCATATGCTTGCTTCTCTCCGCGCTAAAGTTCATCTGTTTGAAATTCTCAGCTTGTATCGCAGTAACCATCAAAGTACGGCTGTGGAGGAATTAATTACACCACAAACGGTTGCCCACACATGATGCGGTAACCAATCAGAATTGATTTGAGCAATCCGTTCAGCATCTCTATCTGACCTGTGCAGAACACTGCCTCATCTGATATGGACATTGTTATGCACTCCACTGATTGCCTGGTCAAAGGAACCGATAATTAAAATCTACTTTTGGGGGGGGGCATTTTTTTCTGCTGGTTTGAAGTGTCCCAACAAGTAAAATAAGTCCCAATAAGTAAAATATTCCATAAAAGTTTTGAAAGGTAAGAAGAATTGCTTTGAACTATCTCCACCGGCTTCCAGTAATGTATTTCTTATCGCTGCTGCGGTGGCTGTAATGCACCGTGGCATTGTGTTGTTATTAGATGCATATTGCAGCTTTTAGGAATACTTCCAATTTTTCATGAGATAGGACGAGGCTGCTTCTTTGGCCTGAGAAAACACAGCCCATAAATTCACCATTTGGTACTGCAGTGACTTGATACCAACATTTAAACATTGTAGCTCATTTAAATCAGAATTTAAATCATTGTCACAGCTATTATTTGCAGTTTTCATTGTAAATTACAATACTGTGTGAAAGTCTTGAGCCACCCTTCATTTCTTTATATTTTGATTCCAAAGAGCCAGACTTTCTTTTAATTTTTAAAGTGCACTTATACAAGCTTTCTGAAGGTCTTTCAAAGTTCTTCTTTGGACATTGGCTGGTTTTCCACTCATTTTCAGTCCAGTCTTTGTGCCTGATCATTTTCAAAGGAATGGTTATTCTTTGTAAGGTCACTTAACACTGACCTATGAATCATTCAAGCATACAAAAAGGCACGTAACTCAAAGAATGAACCAGTGTTGTGTCTACACATAACCGACAGCTTAGCAAAGAAGCAATTTTAAATTGTATTTTTAGGCACTTTGCTACTTGCAGCCTTTGTTCCCATTTCTTTAGTTGAATCTACAAAAAAAAATGCCAAAGATAACAGTTTGACAGGCATAAAATTGTATTTTTGCACTAACAAGGTGATTCCCAAAGTGCTTTTACCTGAAACCTTGGCATATCTCAGCATGGTGTGCAGTGTGTCCTTAAAGGACCTGACACAGGACCTTAGATAATCATCTGGCCCTTCAGCTGATCCATCTCCTGTTCACTGAAGCCTCATCAGAAATGGTCTCAGTGGAAGGGTGGCTGTCAAGAAGCCATTCTTAAGGAAAGGAAATGGGGAGAAAAGGCTGAGGTATGCCAAATTACATAAGAACTGGACTGAAAATCAGTGGCAACAGGTCTGATGGAGAGAGTCATCAGTGTGTACAGAGGAGGTCAGGAGAGAGATACAAGAGTGTGTGTCTACAGCCATTTGTAAAGCACGGTGGCGGCTCTGTCATGGTTTAGGGGCTGCATTTCGGTCAGTGTTGTTGGAGATATTGTCAAAATTTATCTTAGACTTTGATCCACTATGCAATACTATCTTGAAAGTGTATGATTGGCAATGGCTTCATTTTTCAGCATGCCAATGATCCAAACACACTGTCAATGCAGTAAAAGTATAACTGGATAGAAAAACACACAATGGAACACTATCAGTCATGCATTGGCCTCCCCAGAGCACTGGACCTAAACACTGAACAGAACAAAAGGCAGAAACATCCAAAGAAGAGCTTTGAATATCCTTCAAGAAGTCTGTAGAACTATTCTTGAAGACTACTTGAAAGCTTGTCTAATCTGTGTTGAAAAATAAAAGAGGTCATACCAAATACTGACTTTCAAAATCATTTGGAAGTATACAAACTCTATTTTTTCCTTATATACTCTATTTTCATTTATGTTTGCACATATTTCTGTCATGGTCCTGGGTCTTGAGCCCAGGATTTTTAACACTCATGCAAATATGACAGTTTCAGTAAATCACTGGACCCATTTCTCATTCCAAAGCGAAATATAAAGACATGAGGGGTGGCTCAAGACTTTTGCACAGTACTGTAACTCACATTTCTGTTGATTCAGTATCATTTTCTTCAGTTTAACTTTTTAAAATATTCCTTCTAGATTAGCCATGGATTAAGTGACTTCTTGAAATTATATTACTGTCTCTCTCTAAATGTGCTGACTTAGGCTGCTATGCTTATGTCTTCTAGGCCTCACCTCCATCACCTACTCTGTTACCCCTAATGCTAATGCTGAGACTTCAAAATGTGGAGTACGTCATGTTTGTTTCTCAATGAGCATTCTGTTATAAGCAGGAACTCCCCATTTATCACAAGGAAAAGACACAAAACAGATGACCAGCCAAGCAGATGCTTGGGAAAATAGAATTATATCTTAAACCCTTCAAAGTAAGTCTCATGTGATGCTTGATGACAAAAAATTGCCTCCCTTTGCCAAACAACATTTTAGCCTCCAGTGCACTACAGCAGCAGTTAGACTAAAACGCCTAACCGCTGAGAACCTTTTGAAACCAGCTCTCTCTTCATTTAATCTTCTTGCTCCCTAACCTGATTCCCCTTCATCTTCTTTGCCGACTGTGGCCTTGGGAATCTAATTCATGAGAGGTTGATGACAGAATGGGGCCTGTGGTCCCGTTAAAAGGCTCCTATGCTTTTGCCACTGCGGTGAGATTACTGTGTGGTTAGAGCTGGACATCAAAGGATGAGTGTAACAGGGTATTTATGAGAGTGGTGTTACTGAAGTTGAGATGAGCTTGACGGAAAGTTATTTGGACTCAGACTATATTGACTATATGACTACTAATACTGACACTTCAGGAAATGTAAACTAACAACCACTGAAAAAGAATTTGGTCATCTCAGGTTGTGTGCTGATGACTGATTGCAAATTTCTAAGCTACTCATCGTATTTGTGCATCATATCCTTTATGACATGGGTGGGCAATGAATGAGAAACTGGGACTATTATGGAGGATTGCACCAATAAGCTTTTAAAGAGATAAAATCAATATTGAGCAGAAATGAGGCCCTCCACAGCGTTCCCAGTTTCTCATGTGGCCCCTTGGGAAAACTAATTGCCCAACTTATGAGTATTTTTGACATGGCTTGATTTTTTTTGAGTTGTAGCAGTTTTCACATATTTCTTAAACACTGTAAAATTTTTAATGGAACAAATCGTAACTAAAAATATTATGTGATATATACTATTATTGCTATGCAGATATATTTTCCCAATGGAAAATAAATGTTCAGTGTGTTCTCTGGATTTTAATGGGGAAAACAATATTCAGAATATACAGGAATGTAATAAAGGATTTTTGTTTTGAGGGAGAGACAGCGACCTCTTGGGAAAATAAGGGAGCAGCCAAAAGTACCTGTAGTCCCAAATCAAAAAATGCAAGAAATCTGCTAAGTCGATATACATGTTGTTGTAGTTTGGGTGAACTGATTCTTAAAATGCATTATTAAAAATTATTCCCATGATACAACACAGCCTTTTGTCAGCCTTTTTGTCGCCTGGTAAATGCCCACATTTCTGAAACTCTGTATGTCTAGCTTGTAAAAAGGCTGGACGCTGGGGTGAAAAAACTCCAAATACACGGTTGTTGATAGCCTAATTTTCTGATGCTGAAAGCTGCTGTGTGCATAAATTTGTATTTTGCTTTCTTTCTTATTTTGTGTTTTCTGCAGAGAATGATGTATAACAGATTTTGACACCAGGAGCCCAACTACGTCATGTTTCCAAAGCTAATCCCAATCTAGTGAGAAGCTCTCAAAATCAAGTATTAGATTACATCAGGCAGGCAGGCCACAAAGTCAGGCTTAGCCAAAATCTACCTATCTACTGATGGTGTTAGGGTGGATACCCTTCCATATGTCCAATCCAAAAATCTCAAATGTTTAAATTACTTTATCCTGTCTGTAGCTGCTATGAATCTGTAGGCTGCTTTGCAACCCACCTCCAACCCAGCTCCTTTGTACTCGTGCCTTCTCTGCTCTGGACAAGGGGTTTTGTTGCTGCTCTCCCACCTCCAACTCTCCACGTATGTGAGGGCAGGGAGGTCCAAGAACAGAAACATCCTGCCAAAGATAATTCAATAAGGAGAGATCACTTGGAAGAATTGAACATGATTTACTGAGACAGAAAAATTAAATAATGTATTTGGTGATTAGACTCTGATGATCCATCACGGCAGAGCGGAATTCCAGTAGTGATAGGATTTAGGACAGGTCTCCCCCGGAGTCTAGACGCTGGTGGTGGTGAAGGTGAATATTGAGGTTTGGATGGAGCTCTGACTGAGGTGTCTGAGAGGAGGAGATGGGGAGGAGGTAGGCTGCATGAATGACAGTCTGAAAGGGAGAATGACAGAGAGCACAGATTTAAACCACGCAGAGTGGAGGCTGATTGGTTCAAAGAAGGCGGGCAAGAAGATGACTGGACTAGTGTAATGATGTCAGTATTGAAATTGACAGCGTGAGAAAGTGGTAGTGATGTAAAGAACAGACAAGTGGCCTAACGATCAGGAAAGCAGGCAGTGTGATCACAAATCTTTCTTATTGAACTTACGCATAAGCTTCATATTACTGCAGATGAAAATGATAACCCTTTTTTTATTATAATGGTCCAGACTGAAATATAACTTCTGGTACACATATAATGTAAATGGGCTATGGGGTTAAGCAGGAGATGTCTTATTTAGAGTACTTAATTTTTCAAACGGATCCTAAAAATCTTCAACAAAAGTAGAAAAGGCCAATGTGCTTTCAGGAATTTTTAATGAGGTTTAAGTTTATCAGGCACAAACTTATTATTCAAAATTGCCCAGTGGAGCAGCAGTAAAAGCCCTTTCCTAGATTTTGTCCCCCCCTGCATAAATGCATTAAATGCCAGACAGAAAATGCCAGCTCACTTTCACATCATCTTTTTCTTGGCCCTAGCAGAACAGAGCAGGAAAAACCTCAGTACCATCAATGCACTGGGCTGCTGTTGCTTTGGTCAATTTATGGTTCATATTTTGTTGCTATTGACCGGCCTTCAGAGAAGAGCTTCTGGGTTGCCCACAAAAGTGATTTCCCTCCTGCAGCATGAGCACCCCTTGCCCAGGCATGAAATTGACCTTGGCCTGCAGGCTCGGTGCTGAGATAAGCCCAAACAGGCACGATAAAAACCCGATTCCCCAGGCATCCATGAACAGAGCAGTGAGAGAGCAACCTTGGGGCCATGACGTCAGAGAGGTTTTATTACCCCCTTGCTATTGGCTGGAAGAGACATGCAGATAGTCTGAATGCAGCACACCTGCCCACCTGCCTGTCTGTACTCTTGTGTGGCTTATTAAAATTCATGAGCTGTGTTGGTTTGAATGCCAAGGTTTATGGTAGCGTTCTCCCTCTGCATAGGTCCTGGGGGATGAACACTGGGAGAGATTAGAGAAGGACGGTGGAGAGAGATATGGGATCAAGAGGGGAAGAGAGTGAGAGGGAGAGATATAGAGGATGGAAGGAGATAAGGGAAGACTAGAGGAAAGGGAAGTTCGAGATAGTGGATGGAAGTGGAAGACTCAACAATATTGCCAGACAGATTTGTGAGGTTTTACATTTGGATTACCTTCAGTGTGTTTCAAATTTATGTCTTTTTTTATCTGCACATGGCATGCAGTATTTAGAGTTAGGAAACTTTTGGGGTGTTGATTTAAAATAACCGACTAATGAAAAGCTAATTTTCAAAACAGACCAATTTCATTCAAGCCAGTAGAAAAACAGCTGTCTACTCTGCACATCCACATTTAATTAAGTCTCATTTGTTCAAATGAGGCTTTTTGTTTAAACATATAATGCAGCCAAGGTGGTGACCCTGAATTTGTACTGAGGCACCAGCAACAGCATGTTGGTAGGATTGGCTGATGTTTGTAATTATTACCCTCATTAGAAGTATTATTAGCCTTTTGATTTTGTTTAGCCTTTTTAATTTGCCCTGTTAACATACTAATATCAGCTAATAAGCACTAAGTACAGCTTGTGCTGAGTAGAACAGGTTTTGAAGTATTTGGTCATAACCTAAAGAATTGTTTTGACATGATGAGGTGCGACACAACAGGATATGACCAAAGTTATTACAGTTAATCCAGATTTGAACATGAATGTCTGAGGCACGTTAAATGGCAGCAAATCAAGTATTTACTGAGACACGTGAGTCAAAATTAAAAATGTAATTCTGCTTGTGGCACAACAACAACAACAAACGTCCTCTGTTGATCATGAATATCTGCACAAAACCTTGTGTCAAACTCTCTGTTTACATATTTCACTGCATGAGTTAACCAAAGGCAGTTGGTTTAAATGCTTAGTCCAAAATTCAAAGAATTCTGCGACATGGGCAGCACCCAAGATAAATTTTTTTGTCAGCTTCAAAGGCAAATGATCGAAACTAGCGATGAGCGCGCTGGATACCGCTGACTGACATATGACCTGGTAGAAAATACATTACACAGTTTCCTGGAAAGTCCACAAGTGACCAGCCGTAAGCTTCAGGCGATGCGTGACGAGCAAATCGTTTCCAGTGTGGATGTAACTTAAAGCATGCAGACATTCAGTGATAGAGGTTGGGCACTGGCCACAGTTATTTGTGAATTTATTATGAAGCACTGTCTAAAATAATTTTAATTCAGTGGTCAATGAGACATAAAAACTACTACTGAAAAAACACCCAAAAAGTTTGACTTTGCCCCAAAATAAAGTTTCAGAAAACTTTCTATTGCTGCCATTGCTATTGAAAAATTCTTCCATAGATTTCAATGCAGAATTGTTTGAGTGCCATGTGTCTCTCTCTTATAATGTCTCTGACTTTGGCACACTATACATGCATTCACTACACTGACCGCCACATGTTATTCTCTGCCTTGTAACATTCAGTGTACTGGTACTTCTTAGGAATACTGGGTTGACATGCACGGTACTCTGAGCAAGGACAAGGAGAAATTTTTGTGACTTGCTCTTTGAGACAGACAAAGGAAGGGTGACAGAAAGAGCCAGAGAAGTTGAAGGTGGCATAAAGCAAAGAAAAAGAAACGACAAGTGGAACAAACTAATTGAATTGCTTGAAGCCCAGAAGAATGAAACTGAAGAGGTCTGAAGTACAGCAAGCTCTGGCAAAGTTCTATAAAAGCCATGAAACATAAGGGCTTTCAGAGAATAAAATGTTTGTGTGGTAGAGAGACAGGCTGACCAATGCAGGCTGCTGACAGTTAGAAACCTGGCAACCAAGAAGTGTACTGTGATGGATGGGGGGAAAGTGCAGGTGAGTGAGTGAAGGGGGAAGTGAGGTGTGCAAATAAGGAGAGAGGGATGCAGTGACTGAATGAGCAGGAGACTGACAGACTGAGAAAGTGAGGCACTGACTGAATAAGGGAATGGGACACGGCTGACTGACAGATAGAGAGAGAAGGCGAATGAGGGAGAGATTGGGTGACAGTCTTACTTAGTGAGACATTGGATGGAATAAGAATCACAGAAATGTGATGGAACGAGAGATGTGCTGTGTTTGGACACAGGAGGGCAGTGTTGCATTGAACACTGCACTTAACTCTGCTCTCCAAAAGTTTATGGTGATGGTACGATAGTATTACAGCCAAGGATGCTGTAAGACTGCCCAGTGTGGTGACACGTAAACATTTAATGAACTCTATTCAATACACCGCTCCATCCATCCATCCATCCATCTTCTTCCACTTATATACATTTAAAATATTATTTATTAGATTATTTGTTGATATTAAATTCAAGCATATTGATAAGGCCTGTGAGGTGTATTTCAAAATTGTTTTTCCAAGGTCAAGAAAACAAAGCAAAACTTTTTAAGTCAATTTAAGTTTTGGGTACATTTATATACAGCATGGTAAAATGCATACTATAATGTTTTAAATTAAAATTAAAAGTTATGATGTCACAGAAATGGTGGCCCATCTGTCAAGATCACTTTGTTCTTGTTCCAGACTGAAGGAAATTCTCTTTTAGGTTGATATTTGGGGTCATAAGTGATGCATCTAGATCACTATTGGGTCAAATGGTATTCCATCATCACACCAAATGTCATGGTCCCGGGTCGTGGACCCAGGGTTTGTGAGTCTCTTGAAGTTTTTCTGGATTATGGTTTCCTGTTGTGTGGGTTTAGTTGGTATTCATGGGTGGGTTTAGATTAACAGAATACCACAACCCCTCTGAAAATCTTGCTGGACTGTTTCGCTGACATAAAATCATGGTTGGTGCTAAACTTTTTGAACTCGAACAAACAGAAAACAGAAGTGTTACTATTCAGACCTTCTGACCCTCATTTGTCCTTTAAAGGTGATCTTGGCTCTTTGGAAAATCCCAAAACACCCTTTAAAATAACCTGGGGGTGATTTTTGACTGCAGCTTCACATCTGATAAACAAATAAATGCTGTTGTTAGAGCCAGTTTCTTCCAGCCGAGGGCCCCTGTGAAGGCTAAGAACTTTCTCTTCTCTGCTGACTTTGACAAAGTAATCCATGCCTTCATTTCATCCAGGCATGATTATTGCAATAGCCTTTATTTTGGAATCAGCCATGTTCTCCTTTCAGCTTGTC
>VUQS01031493.1:0-18396 GCA_015108495.1 Heterochromis multidens | reverse complement strand
AAATATATGGATTTTTTTTTTTTTTTTTTTTTGTTTTTTTTTTGTCCACCCTGATGATTTAATAGCAAATACAAGCTTCACATTTTTCTTTGTTTAGAGGCTGCAAGGCATCATCTGATTATATCATAATCAGGTCCCTCAGCTTGTTGGTTATATCCATTTTCCAAGTCTGGTCTCAAGTGTGGTCTTTTGAGTGATATCTGAGGAACATCATCAGTTTCCTGAGATCTGCTGTCTTTTAGGATGGTCGTGTTGCCTGAGTCTCCATCCTCTGTGTCTTACATTTGATTTAGCTGCTCATCTGTGCACACCAGTTTGAATAAATATAGCCAGCCATCAAACTGAAACCACTTCTAACTGTCTTCATAAAGGCCCATGGGGTGGCTTTTTAGCAGAGTACAACTTTAATGCTTGTAAATATCCCAAATATTGTTGCCATGAATCATGAAGAAAAAAGTATTTTTTTAAAGCATTTGTGTTATTTTTAGGGAGCGTAAACCTTCACCCTGATAAAAGCATCTGAAACTCAACATGTAAGGGATCCCGAGGGTCCAAAACAATTCTGTGCCTTTGAGAAAACCCCCTCCAGGGCACAGCTTGACATTTATTTCCAGTTTTTTCCCCATTTTTAAGACTAAGAACACTAAATCTGAATGAAAGGACCAGGCCAATAAATGAAGAATCAAACATTTTCATCAGTGTCATGGCTACATATAAAGTTTGCAAATTCCTTAAAAAAGAACTGTTTGCCTTTTTTACATATAGCATTTGCATTTCAATTAAAAGTTTCTCATCCAGAACTGCAAATATTTATACTGCACTGCTGCCAGGGGCCTCCTCAAAAAAATCAGTAAACATCCCTTTGGTCACAGTAGTTAATAAATTCATTGTCTGGAAATTTAACTTAGCTGTTCAGTTTCTAAAATGTCAGCATTGCACACATGAACAAGCCCGCATCCTCTGATGAAAATCCAGGGTGATGGTGTCAGAGAGCAAATATCTCCACATGAAGATCCAGTTAGCATAGCATTCTGTTCCAGGCAGATTATTTCTGTGTGAACTTTTAGTCAAACTCAGGAAGATATTCGGCAAAGTTAGCATAACCCTTAGAGCCACAATAGCCATGTTAATGTTTAATAAACTGTAATTATCCTGTAAATTAGAGTACAATCAACTGGAGTTATTTATCAGAGTTAGCTCTCCATGTAATGGTTTTATGATTAAATCCAAATTTATCTAAATATCTTTTTTTTATCATTATTTGTAGTAAATGTAAATTTAAAAGTGTCATGTCTATTTAGTGATGTTAGTGTCCCCCTCTCTAAAGATAAACATCCATAATTTTTTATCATTGGGGCATAAAAACTGCATTTATGCAAACAAATATCAAATATGATTTTTTTTTAATGCTCAGAAGGGTTTGGTAAATTTGCCCCAGATAAGCTATAAAAAGCTTTTTCCCCCATCAGCAAATGCACAAAGTTCAACAGCATTAAGACTTCATTAGAGCCTTAATCCAGAGTGCCAACATATTCATTATCTCCGCTCATCCCATGAGAGCACCAAACAAATGCATGCTGCATACAAGCTACATCTTAATTAAAAAGTGGATATACCTGCCAGCACACAGTTGTGAAGCGCTAATGTGTCAGTGCCACAACATGATTGGCTCATATGTTTCTAGGTTTGGCTGTTAATTGGCTCTTTGGTGAGAAGAGTAGGATATTTACCATCTTTACAGAATTCTCCCATAGATTTCTGTTCAGGTTTCTCTGAGTGCCACATTTCTCTCTCTTTAATATTGTCCCTCGTAGTCATTTGTTATTGTTAAAAAAACATATGCCTGGCATTGATTTGATTTGATTTTGGAAAAGAAAAAATAAGCTGGTAACACTGGCAAACGATTCTACCCTGGGATGTTTTTCACATTAACATCTGGTGCGTAGGCTATATAGATATTACCCAAATTAGCCACCGGTTTACTCTCTGTGAAAGATGTCCAGTGTTAAAACATTTGGGGGAAATGCCCTGGTACTTTTCTCCAAATGGCCTGTGGGGAGGCAGAATAGTACTAGTCAAACATCTCAGTTTAAACACCTGTTCACACATAATCTTGAAGCTTTGTACCAACACAGAGTGCAGATAAGGAAACGTGAGTGTTTTAACAGAGCATTTTTATTACATTCCCATAAAACCAGGCCTCCTAGGCATATTAAGGCAGGAATGGTTAGTATAATGACCAAAAAGCACACCACAGACTTCGGCAAAATATTTCAACACACTCTGTCACACACATTCATCATCCTTCAACTTTGGTTGATGGACAAAAAGTAGATTTATTTGTAAAATGGCAGTTTATAGCATTAAACAATGTGAAACACCGGATTCTTCTTAAGGCAGCACGTGATTACTGTATCGAAAGACTCAGTGAAAACAAAAAGCATCACAATTTTAAATGAAATAAATTAGAAACTTTAACGAAAATCACATTATTTTCCACTTAACAGAACTTCCCATCTTACTGTTGCATGGAAGAGTTTTTATAAGAGTATTTTACATCTTTGTGAATCGCTCATCATCCGAGAATGATGTGTTATAAATACCATCATTTACAGCACCATTTTCAGCAGTTTTCACCTGTGTCTCTTCGTCACTGTCCTCGTCATCTGTTTTCTTGTTCTTCTTCCTAGAAAAAGAGTGAGGCAGTTCGATGAAGCTCAGTTATCATATTTTCATATAGCTAAATTAAATACATCCACAATCTGCTCACCATTTCCTTTGGACCAGAGGATACACAAGCAGGACGATGATGCCAACACCAACTGCACCAAAGACCACCCCAAACACAATGAGCCATGGAGGGGTGTCAGGGGTGACTGGTGCTGCCATGGTGGGAAGGATGCCATCGAATTCCAGAGTTTGATCAGTTAGCAGAAAGGCACCGTTGATGCGATTCCTCGAATTTCTATTGGACAAAAGAAAAGATTTCATTTAAGGTGATTATTCTGGGAGAAACAACGCTGCCTTCTTTATTTGACTCTTATACAGTTAGGACCATAAGTATTTGGACAGTAACACAATTTTTGCAATTTTGCCTCTGTACACCACCTGAGGCAACTGATGATTAAATGCAGAGAGCTGTATAAACACATGGTGAGTGAAAGACCATAAATACGATAAGTGCAGACTTTAATTCAAGGGGTTTAACAAATGTTTGGCATTAACTGTTTAGGAATTACTGTCAGTTTTGCACATAGACCCCCATTTGCAAAAAAATATAAGGATTGTTTTTAATATTTGATGAATACTTGTTGTCAGTGACTGCCTAAAGCCTAGAACCCATGGATATCACCAAATACTATGTTTCATCCCTTGAGATGCTCTGCTAGACCTTTATTGCAGCCACCTTGAGTTGCTGCTTGTTTATGAGTCTCTGTGCCTTCAGTTTTGTCTTCAGTAACTAAAAAGCACACTCTGTTAGGTTGAGATCAGGTGACTGACTTGACCATTGAAGAATATCTAATTTCTTTGCCTTGAGAAACTCTTGGGCTGCTTTTGCTGTTTGCTTTGGGTCATTATCTGTTTGCACAGTGAAGTGCTGTCTGATCAGTTTTACAACATTTGGCTAAATCTGAGCAGAGATTATAGCCATGTACATTTCAGAATGCATCCTGCTGCTTCTATCAGAAGTCACATCATCAATAAACACTACTGACCCAGTTCCACTGGCAGCCATACATACTATTACATTGCCTCTACCGTGTTTGACAGATAATGTGGTATGCTTTGGATCATCAGCTGGTTCTCTCCTTCTCCATACTTTTCTCTTCCCATCATTCTGGTACCAACTTCCAAGTTCATTTTGGTTTCATCTGTCTGAAGAATTCTTTTCAGCACTGTGCAGGCTCTTTAAGATGTTTTCTGGCAAAGTCTAATCTGGCCTTCTTGTTCTGGAGTGTAACCAGTGGTTTGCACCTTGATGTAAACTCTCTATATTTCCATTCATTAAGGGGTCTCTTGATTGTAGACTTTGATAATGATACGCCTACCTCCTCAAGAGTGTTCATGGCTTGGTTAGATGCTGTGAAGTTGTTTTTCTTAACCATGGAAATAATTCTGTCATCATACACTTCAGCTCTCTTCTGTGGTCTTTCAGACCTTTTGTTGTTGCTGAGCTGGTCAGTGCATTCATTCTTTTAAAGAATATACCAGGTTTTTAATTTGTCCACTCCTGAAGTTTTTTTCTATCTCTCTGATAGGTTTATTTTGATTTTTTGTGCATAATGATGGTCTTCTTCACTTGTCTTTGGATGTCATGTTGAGAGTTCCAGTGAACAGCTACCAAATGAAAGTTTCACTTTTGGAATCAACTCCAGATCTTTTATCTGTTTAATCTCTCATAATAAGAGAACAGGCCTCACCTGGCCATAAAACTACTTCTCAGTCAGTTGTCCAGTTACTTCTGAGACTCTGAAAATGGGAGACAGTGTATAAAAATTGCAGTTAATGCAGTATTTTTTTAAACCTTGAATTAAAGCTGCACTTTAATCACATCTTGATAAAATCCACTGTGGTGGTTTGCAGAGGCAAAATTGCAAAAACTTTCATTGTCCAAATACTTACGGATTTGCAACTTTGACTCACAAACTTGTAGAATACTTATTTTTAATTATTTTTACACCAACATGTGGATGTTAAAGTCACATTTTGCACGTGTTCATGCAACATTGTTTCAATAATGCTTAAAAGTATCCAGTTTTAAATTCCTTTCTCCGGTCAAGGTCATTTCCCACTTCAGTACCTCCTCCAGGGGATCTCTAAGTACTTTTTAAAACTGATGAGTCACACACAAAAGCATTTTTTTGTCATGAGTGATAAAATTGTTTTTAACTTTTAGGTTGACCTGGGGCTGAAACTTTTTTGGAAGCTTTGAAACCAGTTTGTCCTCTTAGAGCTTAGCATCCCCTGAAAATGAATGCATTAAGGAGGCAAAAAGGAGGAGGTGGTAAAAGTATGCCAAGTTAGCACAGCAGTGTCTCAACAGTGAGTGACATGCACAGTGTGAGCCCGTTGAGATAGTTTGCAGTCGGCCAGTTCCTCTGCAGGACCAGTATCATGCTGGGCATCACAGAGCCCATCAGGTTGAACACAGAGACTACTGAAGTGGATCAGGAATAGTGATTCATGGATTGTTAGTGGAAATCAGAATCAGAATCAGAATACTTTATTAATCCCAGAGGAAGTTATGTGGTCACAGTTGCTCCAGGACAGTAAGAAAGTAACTAACAAGTTAAAATACCAATGTTAAATAATACAATATATAAACTGTATATAAAGGATCAACTTAGCTATCGTGACACTGCCCATAATTTAATTCAATTTGGAATTTTGGAAATTTTTTTTAAACCAGCTGACCTTATCTTTCCTGTACACCTTGAAAACTGCAAAGGGAATACTTTGAACAACTCCTCTGAATAGCTTAACTCCACAAATTTGCTTCAGATAACAGAAAACCCTGAGTGTAATGAAAAACAAAGCTTCAAAATGGCCTGTCTTCTCCTATAAACTCTGAAAGCTGGTGACGCTGTGCCAGAATCTGGGAAAATCTACAATTCCAAAGTCTGCCTATGAGTCTCCTCATTATACAATACAAAATACAAATACAAAATTTGAGCTTCACCTGATGAAAAACACTGTCCAAAAATGGTGAACACTGGGACTGCAACAACATTTTACCTGCATAACCTATGATGCTTCATTTGATTTTCTGCAACATCGCACATGTATTTATAGTAGCTTCAGAGGATTTGCTTAGCACTTTTTTTATTAGTATTATCAGAAAAATGTGTTCACTTTTTAATTAAAATTTACTGCTATCTGTATCAGTTATTATGATCGGGTAAACTACTGGATGTTAAAGGCTGGCTGGGGCCTTTCTCTGCGGAGTTTGTATGTTCTCCCTGTGCCTGTGTGGGTTCTCTCCTGGTACTCTGGCTTCCTCCCACAGTCCACAGACATTAGTTAGACAGCAGGTTTGAATGTGAGCCTGAATAGTTGTCTTCCTCTCTGTGTTACCCCTGGGTACACCCTGGGTGTCCAGGGTGTACCCTATCCTCAGCTGGGATAAACTTCAGCCCACAACCCCTGCAACCCCTGAATTGGATAAGGGGGTATAAAAACATGGATGGATGGATGTAAACATTTAAATAAGAATACTCATTACATACATTAAAGTAAAATTATAACTTCTTAAGTAAAAGAATAATCTTTTACTTCATAAAAGTGAAAGTGAATTCATGAATTTTGCTGCTGTCGTCTTGGTCTGCAGTGACCACACTGCATGACCTAGGGTAAACCATCTAATGCAAGCATACATAAAATAGATACTGGTGTTTGAAAGTGAAGTGTTTGAAGTATTAGGGTTAGTGATCAGGTTTATGGTTTGTGGCTTATGTTGCTGCTTTGAAGCCTTGTTCAAAAGAAAAACAAACCTCTGGCACTGGCAAATCTTGTGTGGGAGAGTGGCCCAAAAGCCATGAAACAGGCTCGATATGTGTTAAAGCAAAAAATTCAAAAAGTCACGACACTCCTGACATCTGGCCAAAATAAGGTGGACCTGTGCCTAAGCTACATAATCTAGACTCAATGCCGAATGTTGCCCATAGAAAACTGCAGCTGTGCACCAAAGTGTGCCAAAAATTTATTGCTCTCTGGATGGGAAAATAATTATACTCCCATTTATTGTTTATTTGGAAACCCATTAGTTATAAGTCATTTTAGAACTTCCTAGGATTTAAAAATTCAATATTTAAAAACTTTAACTTCCACTATGAATGTCAAAGTTTAATATTGTGTTAAATCTCACTGGAGAGAAAAAATATAACAATAATAATAATAATAACAATAACTCATAGTGTATCATGTGATTACCTCACAGCCACCTCCACATCTCCCTTATCGACGAGGTCTGTGGTGTTCGGCCATGTCACCACAAACCAGAAGGACACTCTGGCAGTCTCATTACACAAATGAATGTCTGACACTCTGGTGAAGTTCCACAAGACAATAAAAGCAAAGTCATAAACTGTGAGTCACACATCTTGTTAAGAGATGTCCTGTTGAGCTTTTACAGTTCTTGTGTCTGTTTTATGAGACACAGAAAACTCTTATTTTTCTTCTTTATGAATAGGGAACACAAAAAAATAGTCTTACCCAAATTCTTCTCCGTTAGTGTAATTCCTCATGGCAAAAGCCAGAGCTGCTCGGAAAAGGAACCTTTCATTTTCATTCCAGGTATACTGCAAGATCAGCAACATCAGATTAGGGGCTGTTTTTCAGGAAAGGTTAACTGTTTACCACATGGACCTTGGCCTCATATTAAGTCACATGCACCTCAAGAGAATTCTGGATAATAAGTATTTCACTGTATTCCTGGTTCTAAAAAGGTGATGTGTAAAATATTAATAAAAGCAGAAGTTAATGATTTGCAAATTAGCTAATATGTTATATACATATGTGTGTGCTCATCATAAATTTAACGCCAGCAGGAAGTTTAATTAAAATTGGAAAAGTGGCATTAGTGTTGTATCTCCTCTTCTTTTAACATCACTCTCTAAGTATTTGGGAATTTAAAGGCCTATTGCTGCTGTATCATTGCTGATATCTGGGGCCTCTTTTGTCATATTTGTCACTTCATAATGTGCAGAATGGTTGTAATGGGCGACAGGTTTGGATTGCAGGCAGGCCACTTTTTCACCTGGACTCCTTTTCTATAGAACTGTGCTACTCTGACACCTAATGAATGTGGTTTGGCATTATCTTGCTGAAATAAGAAAAACCTTCTGAGTATTTCAGAAACTGCTGATTTACTGGTATTTTCACACACAACTGTCTCTAGGGTTTACAAAGAATAAAAAAGAGAAAATATCCAGTGAGCAAATGTTCTCTAGGTGAACATGCCTTGTTGATGCCAGAGGTCAGAGGAGAATGGCCAGACCGCTTTGAGCTGATGGGAAGGCAACAGTAACACAAATATTGTAACCACTTGTTACAACCAAGGTATGCAGAAGAGCATCTCTCAACACACAGCACATCAAATCCTGAAGCAGATTGGGTTACAACAGCAGAAGACCACACTGGTAGCCACTCCTGTCAGCTAAGAACAGGAACCTGAGGCTACAATTCACACAGACCCAGCAAAATTGGACAACAGAAGAGTGGAAAAATGTTGCCTGTTCTGATGAGTCTCAATTTCTGCTGCCACATTCAGATGGTAGGGTCAGAATTTGGTTTAAATAACATGAAAGCATGGATCCATCCTGCTTTGTATCAACGGTTCAGGCTGGTGGTGATGGTTTAACGGTGTGGGTGATATTTTCTTGGCACACTTTGGGCCAATTAGTACCAGCTAAGCATCGTTTAAAGGCCACAGCCTACCTCAGTATTGTTGCTGACCATGTCCATCCCTTTATGACAACAGTGTACCCATCTTCTGATAGCTGCTTCCAGCATGATAACACGCCAACCACAAAGCTCAAATCATCTCAAGCTGGTTTCTTGAACATGACAGTGAGTTCACTGCACTCAAATAGCCTCCACAGTCACCAGATCTCAATCCAACAGAGCACTTTTGAGGTGTGGTGGAATAGGAGAGTCACATCATGGATGTGCAGCTGACAAATGTGTAGCAACTGTATGATGTATCATGTCAATATGGACCAAAACCTCTGAAAAATAATTCCAGCACCTTGTTGAATCTATGCCACAAAGTATTAAGGTAGATCTAAAGGCAAAAGGGTGTCCAACCCGTTAATAGCAAGGTGTACCCAATAAAGTGGCTGGTGAGTGTATAATTCAGCTTTAATGGTGACTTCAAAGATTTGTGAGTTACCCACGCTATCTGCACTAATGCCCCCAATACCATCACAGATCCTAAAGCTGTCCAGGAGGAAACAGAGTTTCAGGTTTTGATTGGTCAGACCACAGGACGGTTTTGCCACTTTGTCTCTTTTAAATGAGCTACATCAAAGAAGACAGCAGCATCTCTGGATCTTGTTTCTGTATGTTTTATTTCTTTGCATGGTACACTTTGAACTTTCAAAAGTGTTTCTGAGCCCATGCCGTGATTTTCACTACAGAATCGTGTCTGATTTATATTGCAGTGTTCTCTGAGGGCATGAAGATGACAGCCATTCAGCACTGATTTTCAGCCCTTGTCTCTTGTGTACAGAGATTTTGCTGGATTCTCTGAATCATTGATGATATTATATACTGTAGATGATTAAAATTCTCTCTTTCCCCTCTTTGTTGAACAAGTCTGTCACAGAGTGTTGTCTCTGTGTTCTGAAAGACTTACCTTGCCTGGGATGGGGTTTTTTTTCATATTTAATCTTGTTTATTTAATTAGTGAGAAATGTTCTAGCAGCAGGTTGTTTTTTTTTCTTTTAGCATTACACAACTTTTCCAGTCTTTTGTTGCACCTGGTCCAACAGCTTTTTTTTATGTGTTGTGGCATTGGATTCAAAATGAGCATATCTATATTTACATTTCTCAATTCCAACATGTTGTCTCTGTAAATATAGACTGGAAATCATTGCTTTCTTTATTTACAGTTTACAAAACATCCCAGTTTTTTAGGGAATGGGATTGCATTTATGTTTGTAATAGTTTGAACTCAGAGCTGTTTATAACAGGAAGAGTGTTCTCAGGGTGTGGAGGAATATTTAAATATATACATACAGCTTGATCTCCCAGTGCAGTTTTGATGCTGAGTCGAACTTTGTAGCTTTCTGCAGCACCTATAAAGATAAAACAGACTGAAATGTCCTCTACATGCCATGAATTGCTGTCCTAGGTTTAAGATGAAAAGTGTAGCTGCTGCAGTGTATCTTTCCTGTGCTGATAGAGTGAATCGCAAGCACAGCATCATCAAATTCAGTCTCCCTCAACTATTTCCTCATAGTCTGGTTGTACACTGGCAATGTTCAAGAATCATTGTCCAAATCTACAACCGTTAATGAATGAATGAAACCCCTTGTTGTGAGGCAAATGCTAAGTTATGTGTCTAATCTAACTTTGTTCCAGTAAATAGATTAGAAGCTGCATTCCACGCTGACTACGGGGCTAAGAAGGGAAAAACTCCTTTACCAGCAACAAAGCCTGTGTTTACTCATATTAGTAAAAAAACAAAAAATCATGCTGAAATAAATGTAAATACAAAATATTTGACCATGAGTTATATTTTAAGAGACTTACCTGGTTTACAGAGCTTTTCTGCCACAGAAAATGACAAAATGAGCAGGAACAAGATCTTTTCCAACATTTTCCCCCAAAAACAAGAAGCAGAATAAAACAATGCTGTAAAAGCTCAGGCGAAGGTCCCGGCATTCACTGATCTAGAGAGGTCAGCAGAGGATCTTAACTGGATAAAGCTAGGGTTTAATGGTTAAACCAGGACACACCTGAACTAATCTGTCCTCTTTAAAAAAAAAAAGGCTGTCACTGCACTGCACTGCATGGAAACAGTCAAGTGGGCGCTGCATTTAAAGTGTTCCTGTTTGTTCATGCTTTCTAAAGGAGCCAGATAGGTCTAATGCGGTAGAGGCAGAACTCCCAGAGGAGAACAGAATGGCCCGGTCTGTTTCTGTTTACTTTGTATAGCACAGTGTGTGACCTTCGAAGTTACAGCCACTTAAAATGGTAAAATGACTAGCGACCCTAGAAACAGAGACACATAGACTGTATGAAACAGAGCTGCTAATTAACAGAAGTGGATCTGTTATTCTCATTTTCAACTCCATATTTTTATTGTTACAACAGAGTACTGTTGCATGATTCACTTATCAAAATAATCCTTATTTATATAAAGTGGGCCTCAGCAAAACCCCTCAATTCATCCTCTGTCTGAAATAAGCTGTTTGAGTTCTTTTCCCTTTAAGTGTACCCATCCTTTAAAGGTGTGTTGTGTAAAATTGCTACTTTAAAAGTCAAACTAAAATTGTTGGTGTGTTGTGTTACACTGATGTCTGATAAGGTTAGAATGCTAACCACCCTTAATAGCTCAAGGTGGAATAGTGAGTCCAGGCTGCAGTCAGTTCAACATGAGAGGAAGAACAAGTAGTGCCTGCCCACAGGGTGTAGTTGTAGCGCAGCTGTCATTGTTGTTGTTTTAGCCTGGAACCTTTAGCCACATTTATAAATCCTTATAAATGTCTTATCCAAGCCAAAGGTAATAAAGAATCTTGAGAAGCCAAGATGTTTTTGCAGGTTTGTTGTGGGTGGTTTCTGTGCTACAGCAGTGTGCATGTGCCACAGAAATTAAAGAAAGAAAAAGAAAGGAGCATTACTTTGGGTTCAGATTGGGTCCTGCGTGTTAACCCTTCTACAGTTTGTAAATACTGAGAGTAACTTTAAGCCAGCTTTCTTCTGATTGGCTGCCCTGTGCAAACAGAGGATTTAAACAATAGGTGGGTGGGGGTTCTTTGCTCACAGCCAGACCTGTGTGCCTGAGATGACCATATTAAAGATAAGGATTACCTCTCTAACACCTCATACAGATCCAAGGGTATAAAGAAAACAGTATACTGATCTCATTATTTCTAAACTTTGACCATGTTTAATATGAGCATTCACCATTGTAACAGGATATACAAATGACAGAAAATAAGGACAAGCAGAACAGGTCCACTTTAAAATAACACGAGCAGTTGCAGTTCATGTAACCTGTAAGTGACCGAGCTGTATGTTTACACGAAACCATGACACTGAGTAGCAAGATTCACTGCTGCAGAAGCCTTGAGGATACTTAAAAGGCAAACAGCTCAGCTGACAGAGATGAGTCGGGTTTATTGGTTAACTTGAAAACCATCCATCCATCCATTTTTTTCTGCTTATCTAATTCATGGTCGCGGAAGAGCTGAAACCTATCCCAGCTGCCATAGGGCAAGAGGTGGGTTACACCCTGGACAGGTCGCCAGTCTGTCACAGAGCTAACACAGAGAGACAGACAACCATTTGCACTCACATCCACACCTTTGAGCAATTTAGAATCACTAATTAACCTAACCCCACTAACTGCATGTCTTTGGACTGTGGGAGGAAGCTGGAGTCCCCAGAGAGAACCCACACAGACACAGGGAGAACATGCAAACTCCACACAGAAAGGCCCCGGCCGACCAGATGGTGGAGTCGAACCCCTTGAAAACCATATTATCATAATAAATGTCACAGATAAAGGAAACAGCATGGGTATGATAAACAGAAACAGAGTAATTTTAAAAAGTACTGCTATATGAAACAAAGTGGGGTCACTCGATGATTTTAGTCACTAAAATAGATTGGTTGCTTGAGGGTTAAGAGCAAAAGCCTGATTTGACATACAGGTTAAATCAGCCCAACACTCTCTGTCCTCTCTGCCTCTGTCCTGCTTGTGTCTGACCAAGAAGGACAAACTGTACTGTCCACACTCCCTGTTCCTCCCTACATAGATGCAGAATTAAGATCTCCCACAGCAGATCCCAGTGATCTCATTCTTGTCCTCTTTTTTCCTAAAAAGCCTTAACAATCGGTTTTAGTTATTCAGTAAATCAATATCTAAGCTGACACATATATTTGAGGTTAATGATCCATTCTTCCTCATCAGCTGTTAGGTTAATTTTTAAAACACTGCCTCACAAAAGTATGTTGGAAAAGGCCATTTAGGAAACTTAGTTTACATGGGTCAAGTTTGCATTTAAAGTTTCATTCTGGCGATAGCAGACTGTTTCAGTCATTTAAAACACACACCACAGCAGACCACACTAAACTATAATAAACTTACAATAAACGATCTTTTGCACCCATAAAATGTCATAAGTGTTTTCCATAAAACAGATCATGATGACACAAACCATAAACCACTGAGTTACAGTAACATACCTGGTCTTTCCTCTTCCTTCAAGATCATGAATCTGATTGTTTGACGAATCAGCCAATCAAATGGCAGCAACTCAGTGCATTTAGGCATGTTAACGTGTTTAAGATGACCTGCTTAACTTCAAACCGAGCAGCAGAATAGTGAAGAAAGCTGATTTAAGTGACTTTGAACTTGGCATGGTTGTTGGTGGCAGACAGGCTGGTCTGAGTGTTTCAGAAATTGCTGATCTGCTGGGACTTTCCCACACAACCATCTCTAGGGTTTACAGGGGATGGTCCGAAAAAGAAAAAATATCTAGTGAGCAGCAGTTCTCTGATGGTGGTGTCAGAAATTGGTGTCAACATGAATGCATTGATCCATCCTGCCCTGTATCAATTCAATTCAATCTCAATTCAATTTTATTTATATAGTGCCAAATCAAGGTGCTTTATATTGTAAGGTAAAGACCCTACAATAATACAGAAAACCCCAACAATCAGACAATCCCCTATGAGCAAGCATTTGGCAATAGTGGGAAGGAAAAACTCCCTGTCAACAGGAAGAAACCTCCGGCAGAACCAGGCTCAGGGAGGGGCAGCCATCTGCCGCGACCGGTTGGGGGTGAGGGGAGGAAGACAGGACACAAATCAGTGGTTCAGGCTGGTGGTGATGGTGTATTGATGAAGAAGATATTTTCTTGGCACACTTCGGTCCTCTTAGTGCCAAACGAGCATTGTTTAGATGTGTCAAAACAGGTCACAAAGCTCAAGTCATCTCAAACTAGTTTCTTGAATGTAACAATGAGTTCATTGTACTGAAATCGCCTCCACAGTCACCAGATCTAAGTTTTAAAAATGCACTGGATGCATTTTTGTTTTCACACTTTTTGGTGGAATTTTCCTAAACTCTGAATTCAGTTTAGCTTGATCACAGTTCACTTTCTGCTAAATACTGAGTTACATTAACAGATTTTGTTGAGCTACTTAGGCTGTAGGTTTTTTTCCTCTACACATGGTGGCAGTAGAGGCCCAGTGAAGACATAATGTAAAGCATGATATCCATTCCAGTTTTTACTCAGTCATTGTGAAACTATAACAAACACTTGAAACTTGCTACACTGCACAGAATGTATCCAAAAGCAAAACTGCTAATATAAAAAGTGTTTTTCAAGGTTTTTAGATTTTATGTGCTTCAGTGATTGGTTCACATAGTTGTCAACATGTACAGAGCAGGTCAGGAGAGAGGTACAACAAAGTGTGTCTACGACCATCTATAAAACACAGTGGAGGCTCTAGCATGGTTTGGGGCTGTATTTCAGCCAGTGGTGTTGGGGATCTTGTCAAAATTGATGCAATTATGAACACAGAAAAATACAGTCAGATTTTGATCCACCATGCAATACCATCTGGAGATCCCAAACACACTGCCAGTGCAGTAAAAGCATACCTAGAAAAACACAATGGAACACCATCACTCATGGATTGGCCTCCCCAGAGCCCGGACCTCAACATTACGAAGCAGTGTGGAATCATCTTGACAGAGAACAGAACAAAATGCAGCCAACATCCAAAGAAGAGCTTTAAATGTCCTTCAAGAAGCCTGGAGAACTATTCCTGAAGACTACTTAAAGAAATTAAAAGAAAGCTGCCTAAGACAGTTCAAGCTTGTTAGAATCATACAGACTCTGTTTTTGTATTTCCATGTATGTTTGGACATTTTTCAGTAAATTGTTTCCCATTTTCCTAGCAATATATAAAGAAATGATGGGTGGCTCAAGACTTTTGCACATTACTGTATAGGTTTGAAGTTTTGCTTAATGCTGTAACAGTATTGTATATATCAACTGGGGACTTTCTGAGTCCAGCATTTGTTCTGTGTATATTTGCTGATCAATTGAACAATGGGGAGAAAGAAAGAGATCAATAATATCCCCATCATTGTGTCAAAAGGTCAGTTTTTTTATACAATATATATATTAGCCTCCATAAATAAAAGTAAAATTAAATAAGTCGTACTGTTTGTGAATTCAACTTTTCTTTTAGGAGGAATGCTCTATTTGTTTTGCTCTTTAACTTTGTAGTTCTTTTATTGAAAAATGCTTAAAAAGTACAGTTAAGTTCCATTTTTTAGTTTTGGAACTGTTGATTTTATGATTATACATTGGTTAAAACACATTCAGACTATTTTTGGAAGGCTATTGTAATTTAAGAGGAAATACAAGAGTGATATTCAAAGTGCTTCCCTGTGCTCCCTTAGAGCTCAGCAGATGAGTTGTTTGTTTCATTACTTTCATTATGTTGTATCATGTTACAGCGCAGCTGTAATATAAATCAGCATAAGAAACTGTTGAATGACCTGTAATAAAATAAGATTTTATATTGTATTTAATTATGGTTTGGAAAGTAGGCTCTTCTTTCAGCTTGTCCTGAGCTCTGTCGCCCCCAGCAGGCGCAGGGCGGTAGTGCTACAATCAGTCACAATAGGCAGTAGGAGTGGACGAGCCTGAGGCGAGCAGGCGGTCTGTCTTCACAGGGAACTCTCCTGTAGGAGGTGATACTAAACCCCCACTGTATTCCGACCTGAAACAGGAGCCGGAGTCCAGAGGAGGATGTATTGATCTGTTTGGTTGTAGTGCTTCACCGGCAGATCATCCATGCGTCAGCCCCGGGAATGGATCAGGAATCCGGTGCGGCGTCTGCGGGGAGTTTCATCTCCCTGAATGAACATGAGCAGAGGTATTACTCAGGTCTCCACGGTCTGTGCCAGGCTGACACTTCAAGAAAGCTGTCGTCCAGCAAAGTGGCAGAGCTGTTCAAGGCGTCTCAGCTACCTCCCGAATCCCTGCATAAAGTGAGTGTGTGCTTGTGTCTGCGGCTGCTTGGTCAGCTCATGTTATCAAGTGTGAAGGGCTGAGAGCTGCGGCTGCTGCTCCCTAAACCCCACTGATATGCAGGAGACACAGAGCCTGTGGTCTCCTATGTTTAATAATGAACCACATTTTCATTGCAATGCCTTTCTGAACTGTGTGTGTGTGTGTGTGTGTGAGAGAGAGAGAGAGAGAGAGAGAGAGAGAGATTTAACACACCCTCTTTTCTTTCCCCCCTCTGTTACACAGGAAGCCAGTCTGCTTACAAATATGAAGGTTGAGCTGAGCATTTGTCTATAGGGCTCCTCACTACATTAGTAGGTCTTTTGGTCCTCAGATGACAAATTGCAGATCTTATAGTTTGGTTTTAGTTTAGGCCTTTTGCTCTGTTTTGTAGCAAGCTTGTTTACTGTTGTAACCAAGGAATATGGTTGTTGTTGGTGTTGATGTCATCAACACCAACAACAACCTTTGGCAGTAGTTAGGTTCACAAATTGTTATCCTGTCCTCTTTAAGAATAATAGTAGTGGTTCTGAAATTTTAAGCAATTCACTTCTTTAGCTCGACCCATACTATCAGCCAATAGTCTGTATATAGATATATACATAATATTTACATACAGTATATATGTAGATATATGTAAACTTATAGCAGTGTATTTCACAAAGTATTCTGGTTGCTTGATCCAACTCTGCTACATGTGCTGCAGACAGTAAACTCTATAGGGTCATTTAATGTCAGTTCATCAAATGGCTCCCACCTGATCTCACCTGCCTGGTTAAAATTAATGGAAACATAAACTTCTTAATTTGGAGTTATGCAAAATTTCATGTCCCTGCTGTCATTTGTTTTTTAAAAGATAAAATAAAATAAAAAAAAAAATCAAGGGATGAAGGTAGGGGTGTTTTTAGGTGATGTTCTAGCATCATTTTTTTTTTGAGGGGGCATTTTCAAGTTTCATTATCTAGAAAACTATTTGAGCTGGGTCATTCAAATGTTAAGCTAAATAACTTGTACTATGGCTCTATGAATATGGACCTCAGGAGTGTAGCTCAAGTTAATAAACAATGATGGATGCTTGAAGTCTCTAAAATATTTGGATGTCTGTTCTCTGACAGCAGATTTGGAGGCCCATAATTTTGCTGGAGAATGATATTTTGTTTGCAGCTTCTCATACACAGAGCACATAATAATCTATGAAACAATCCAAATCAGGTTAATGATTTATTAAAGCTCTTATATTAACATAAGTGTGATATTCTCCAGGGATGACACCATGTACCAAATCTAAAGTTTCTGTTAATGTTATATTCATAATTTGTGATGGTGTTCTCTCATATTTATGTATGGCATTCCCCTGGAATTTTTTTCATTCAAGTCTGAGGTGGAAGTTTTTTAATGTAGTGAACAGAGAAGGAATGACCTTACAAACAGGGACAAGATCTTTGGAAACAGACGATTTCTGGTTTTGCTTGTAGTCTGTTTATAATAAAAGTTCTACTGACCGATCACATTCAAGCAAGCTTTGGCTGGATGCAGTTAAACAGTCTGCGTGTAGAGCACATTTGCTGAAATGCAAATGTGCTCTACCATCGTCTGAAACCATCATCTGTAATTTGACTTTCATTATCCTTTTATCTGCATTCATGAACAATGACCAACGGAGGGAACACGATGGATTCACAGATCATGCAGGCAGTGCTGAGAGCTGGATCTGTTCTGCTCAGCAAACAGATCCATTGAATCGCCTTTTTCTAAATTATAAAAAAAAAATTCCCCACTCGCCCTGCGGGCGGTCTTTGTTTGTCCTTCAAGCTCAGGTCCTCTACCAGAGACCTGGGAGCTTGAGGGTCCTGTGCAGTATCTTTGCTGTTCCTAGGATCTGCTTTTCTGGACAGAGATCTCAGATGTCATTCCTAGAATCTGCTGGAGCCACTCTCCCTGTTTGGGGTCACTGCCCCGAGTGTTCCGACTACCACGGGGACCACTGTTGCCTTCACCTTCCACATCTTCTCTAGCTTCTCTCTCAGCCCTTGGTATTTCTCAAGCTTCTCATGTTCCTTCTTCCTGATGTTGCTATCGCTTGGTATTGCTACATCTATCACTACGGCCTTCTTCCTCTGCTTGTCCACCACTACTATGCTCAGTTGGTTAACCATCACCAGTTTGTCTGTCTATATCTGGAAGTCCCACAGGATCTTAGCTTGGTCATTCTCAACCACCGGGGTGTATCCCATTTTGACCTTGGGACTTCCAGATGTTCCTGTATACTATGCCATCCACTTGGTTATGGCATTCCATGTATGCCCTGCCTGCTACCATCTTCCACACTGTTGTTATGTGCTGGATTGTCTCTGGGGCATCTCTGCACAGCCTGCACCTGGGGTCTTTCATGGTGTGGTAGACCCCAGGCGCTATCGATCTTGTGCTTAGAGCTTGTTCCTGTGCTCTCATGATTAGTTCATCTGTGCTGTCTTTCAGTCCAGCTTTGTCCGGCCATTGGTAGGATTTCTTGATATCAGCCACTTCTATCTGCTTGTGGTACATGCTGTGCAGGGGCCTGTCTTTCCATGATGGTTCCAGTTCTTGCTCCTCTTCTTTCTCAGGTTTCTGCTGCCTGAGGTATTCACTAAGCACA